>OY282449.1:109812068-109999568 GCA_958295655.1 Palloptera scutellata | reverse complement strand
ACAGAGAGAGAGAGATAGATAGAGAGAGAGAGAGAGAGATAGAGAGAGAGAGAAATTGAGAGAGAGAGAGAGCGAGCTCAATTAGTTTCTATCAAAAAGAGTCCCAAAAATCGTCATGAGTGGAAGTACAGCTCCTTTCTAGATATTTGGCAGCCATTCAGTGATCAGCGCTCTGAGCCAAAATCACTTTCTAAGAGAATAAAAATGTTTAGAACCGATCATTTATTGTTGTGTTCGCTGTGGCGTAGTGGTAATGCGTTGGACTGATACGCAGAGTGTCTGGGGTTCAAATCTCGGCACAGGCAAAATCAAAAAAAAAAAAAGGTAGAAAAAATAATTTTTCTACACGGTAAAAATTGCTATGAAAAGCTTTTCACTTCGCCGTTCGGATTCGGTATTAAACTGTAGGTTCCTTCCATTCATGCACAAATATAACACGCACAACATGAGTGGATGCGAAAAGCTCGGCCTAGGCCCTCCATGGGCTGTTGTGCCATTAAAAGTAAAGTAAAACAAATTTATTGCTGTATCCCCACAATATGATGACTGAGATATAAATTATTTCACTGAATTTTGAAAAAAAATACAAAGCTGTAAGAAAATTCTTGGGACCCTAAAAGTTTCAAAAGCAACTGCTTACAACATAATAAAATTTCTTATTTATATTCTCCACTTCTAATCGAAATTTAGTACAAGTAATGACTATTAGATAAAGGCCTAAAAGTATGCAATGCTGTAAATTAAGCCTCTATGGAACACCAATATACATTGCAAAAATTCCAATAAATATATTTTAAATGAAATATTGTTTGAAATTTTCCATATATTTTTTGCTTTTAAGAAGAAATTTCTCTAAATGATAGGTTCTTTTAGGCGTACCTCTAACTGCCTACCCAAAGAACTCCTAGTCAGCTTTTTAGTATTACATTTTCTTGTGGCTGTTGTGCTGGAAAAGTGTTTTACTATATTTCATGTAATAATGAAACATATTTCACATTTAATAAGTATAAAATTCCAATACTAATTGACTCGTTTTTTCTTGTGTGTTTCTGGTGTGCAAAACAAAACTTTATACCTTATACTGTACCATATGTATGTATGTATGTATATGTAGATATGCAATGCATTCCACCTACACTAACAACCATAAAACAAAACAACAACATCAACGACAAAAAAAAAAACCAAACCATAGTAGAAAAAGTAGAAGACAATGAAAACTGCAGAAAGAAAAATGAAAATTGCATACAACCACATCAACTTTAATATAATCGCCTTTGGAGTCATTTGACTCCAATTTCACTTTGTGTCAAGTGAAATTTATACGCGCAGGCGGCAACAAATAAACTTTATGTAACACACACGTACACATACATGCATAAGTGTAATATGACGGTTGAAGTCACACTCTCCATGCCTTCAAGTGGCTCTTGGGCTCTTGCTGGCGTCCATTTTGTGCACGACCATGTCCAAGCCTGTGTCACTATGTATAAGTAAAGTACTGTGTATGTCTGTGTGTGGCTTGTGCTCGAGTGCGCAGAGACAGCATAAAATTCATATAATAAATAAATTATGCAATTATAATTACATAAGAAAACTGCTTCGGTATACATACCATACATAGTTGGTATAGTAAATGCACACTTACACTCAAACAAACGTAAGCCGTGCTCTATCGTTTGTGTAAATGTGTATGTGTTAATGTGTATGTGTATGTATGTGCGAAATAAGTCCCACATCGGTAAGTAGTATAACGATTCCGGCACAAGGCATGAATTCTGACTTGCTTGCAGCAGGACAATTTAAAGTTTTTAAGAATAACACATGCTGGTCATAGTGAAGCGTATTGTGTGTGTATGCTTGTGTGCGTGTAGGAGAGCGAGACAGCAGCCAAGAGAGTGAAAGGGAGCACTGTGTGAGTCAGCAAAATAATTACGTTTTACATTTTCTTATTAATCCTGTAGGATTTTATGTTTTCCCCATTTGTTTTATACTTATTGCACAATAAAATAGAATTTTCGTTAAGAGAAAGCAAGCAGGCAACCAAGTATGGATTGTGGATGGAAGAGAGAGAAACAAGCATACACATACAATATAGAAAGCAGATAAAAGGAAAGAGAACGTATGCATGTGGTGCCTTAAGCCTGTAGAACGGAATATGCAAGTGAGATTCTAACCGTCAAATGTCAAAATGTTTAGATTCAGAGCGAGGAAGCCAGAGAGAGTGAGAGCAGAAGAGAGTGTGTGAGAGAGCATGTGTGTCGTATTTGAGATCAAAGTACAACTATTAATCTCAACCAAAAAGGTTGCACTCTTGTTAGTGTTTAAAAATTGCAATGACAGTATAATTTGTTGTTTCTATTTTCTATGTTGTTGCTCCATGTATTTAATGCAGGACTTTGTCTTTGTTATGGCAATAAGTTGCCCTGGGAAATATACATTTGCAATCATATGCAAAAGGGTCTACATAACGCAATAGAAGTGTCTGGACAAAACAAAATATAAAACTATAAAAAACTACCTATAAAATGCATTTCGTAAACTTTGCCCTGCTGCTCTTAGTTTTCCTTTGTTCCATCTTTATTTAGAGATTTTTCTGTGTTTGTAAAAAGTGAGAAGCTTTCCACGTTAACGATTTGCAATCTCTCTCTATTTCGCTGCTACTTAAACTTAAATCCTTCCACAAGAAATTTGTGTAGTATACTTTCTTCTTCTACTGCTTCTTCTTCTTTTTCTTCTAGTTTTATTATAATTTTAAGTCTTTTATTACTTTTTCACACAAACTTTGTGCGCGGCGCTCCCACACCCGCTCCTCCTGCCTCCACCGGAAGCATAGGAAGCAGAAAAACAAACGCCATTATATGCGCCTTGGCTACACACGCACCCTAAACTCTGCAATTTAAGCGGATATTCCTGAGTTTCCTGACATTTTTATTGAAAACTACTTCAAAACTACTAAACAACATCATAAAATTGCTTATGTTTCAGGGTATTATAGCGCGCACTCACAAACACTCACACACACCAACACACCAACACACCTATACATATGCTACATATACCAAGAGAGAAAATCATTGTAGTATACGTAAGTAGTGGAAGTTTTGTTTATGCACCGAAAGTTTCGCAGTGCTGTTCAAGCTCGAGCGAAGATTTAATATTGACGCACATAGATTTTATGTGCATTGGAATATGAGCAATTTCACTTCGACTATGTAAGTATAAAGGGAACAAAATCAATAATAATAAATTTCACAAATCTTTAAATATTATTATATACTTATATACTCGTACTTACATACTTAGGTACTTTATAAATAATTGAATACTTGAACTGTGTTCCGGGAAATTTAATAAATGAAATATTTTCAATTATAAAATAATTTTGTGTGTGTTATCTGAGGCAGGCGCCAGTGAGAGGGTTTCGTATCGTTTCGTTGCTTTAAATTGATTTTGAATTCAAGACAAACAATTACAAAGTATTTATCTCACTCTTACTTTCTCTCTCCACTGTCTAATTTCTGGATCTTTAAGCCTGAGCTTTTTATTTGTAAGTGGGGAAGGTAATTATGTTCCGCTTCCATTTTCACTCGCTGCTTTTTATGTTTCGCTCAACTTCGGTAAGTAATCATTTTTTGCAATTTCTCACATACTATACTCACATAAGTAAAATTTACAACAATAAAAAACGCATGAGAGTGAATAGATAATTTGAGTGCGAACTTCAATTCAGTAAAAAAAATCCGTTATGTGAGTTGCTTTATCAAAAATTATAACAACAATTCAAAAGAGCACAACTCAAGAGTGAGCGAGAGAACTTCAATTCAGTAAAAAATCCGTTACGTGAGTTGCATTATCAAAAATTATAACAACAATTCAAAAGAGCACAACTCAAGAGTGAGCGAGAGAACTTCAATTCAGTAACAAATCCGTTATGTGAGTTGCTTTATCAAAAATTATAACAACAATTCAAAAGAGCACAACTCAAGAGTGAGCGAGAGATGTGTCTTCTCTTTGTAAAATCATAACAAATCATGATTGCCAAATTATCGTAAGCGATAAAATGTGAATTTTACAGAAGTCTTTAAAGCCTTCTTCCTGTAAGGCTTAAGGCTTTTTGTACTCTTGATTTGTATGACGATATTTTAGAATCTAAAATGCCATGAATAAGTTTGTGGAAAGATGCTACAGGTGTTAAAGTTCAAATTAATTAAAAAAAATACTGTTACGTACGATAATTTGCCGATTATGGCTCGATATGTGAAGGCATGAATGTGAAAGCGGGTCATACTCATTGGAGTACTTTAAGCAGGTTATTTGAAGAATATTTGTAAAAAGTTTACAAATGCTGCAGTTACCCAAATCTCTTAATTTTTTCAGCTTTTGCCCCAAATGAATTGCGCACGCAATTTAAAATGCTGAATTTTAAATTGTGCTGTATACTTTTAGTCGACCGTTTAATTTCTTTACCCCAACATTTTTGCTATTTTTCGCTTTAAAGAATCACTGACCTGCACAACACACAAACAAAACTAAAAGAAAACCTCAACCACATTACAGCACACAAACACACACTCTCTCTCACACATTAAACATTTCACATATTTTTCCCACAATGAATCAAAACGAATCTTCTTTCGCATTGAACAAATTCGTTTTGATTACGTGCGAAATTTTTTAAATGACGACAGCGCAGAAGTTGCACATTCGTTCAGCTCCCATGCCCAGCAAACCGTTCAGATTTCCTTCTCTGAACCGCTCAGCACCTAAAACTATGCAATTGTAAAAATACAAGCAACGCAAATAATGCAATTCATTTTCTATGTGTTTTATACCACGTGTGTGGCTGTGTGGCTGTGTGAGTGTGTGTGTTTGTGTATGTTTGTATGAGTACCGAACAAAGAAAATCATAAAAAGCAAGAAATTGTAAAGGAAAATGCAATTTCAATTGTATGATTTTTTCGTTTTTGTTTTTCTGCTATTGACCACACATAGACAAGTTGCATACATATGTACATGTTTGTAGGTGTGGCAGAGGTAGTCGTGTGTGTATGTATGTGTATGTGTGTCTGTGCATTTGCGTGTTTGCGTCGGGAATTTCGAACGTTTTCTCTCTAGAGTTTTCAAATAAAACCACACAAGAATGCAATTTTAGCAAGTTTCAATGTGAATGTGAACTGCAAATGTTGCTGCTGTTGTTTTTGTTGTTGCTATTGCTACTCCATTCCATTTTACATACATATCTACTAGTTTTATTTCTGAGTATTTTTTGTACCTAGAATAGCAAAACAATTGAACTGCAATTGTTCTGGTGATAGTAATGCAAAGGACCATTGTTCCTCTAGCCATTCATTCATATGTTTATGTGCAATTTATGTGTGTGTGTGTGTGTGTGTGTGTGTGAGTGTGAGTGTGAGCTTGGAACATTGCAAGTTATTTTCAATGATATTTCTTCAACTTTTTAAATTCTTTGAGAATTTTGTTCGTTCCTGGAATTGATATAGTTTCACGTTTATTTAGTTGATATAAATTTACGTAAAAAACTCAAGTCGAAAAATTCCTGAAAAAATTTAAAAAAATTAAAAAAAATCTTTAGATTTTTCCAATTATTTACAGCATTCTTTTTCTCGACGCTCTTTAATTGCGTAACTTCGAAAACAACAATTCTTTATTCGTTTTTGTTATTTCCTTTTTGTTTTTAGTTGTTTTTATTTTACATTGCATTGCATTGCAATTTATATTCAATTAAAACTTTACCGTTTGCCTCAAATTCATGTGGCATTATCATCTACAGCACGCATCAGCAATAATAATAGCAACAACCAGCTACAGCCGGCAACAACGACAAACTCCCCTGAGGAAAAACAATGACAAAATTACTGCTGCTTAATTAAAAATGAAATGATGCAAGTGAAATAATGTTGTACTATGTTCGCATACAATACAAGAGCAGTAATTCCAGAGACGATAAGGTTGCCACTAGAAAAATTTCAAATGAAAAAATCGCTTAGAAAAGAAATTAATTTACGATTTATGTTTAGGAAGCGTATTTCATTTTTATTTGAAAATTAAGAAATTATATGAATTAAAATGTTTTCACTAGCTGGCAACTCTACTCAGAGTAGTGCTGCAGCGTTGACAACGGTGAGCGGCGAGTGTCATGTCGGTGACGACACGCGTCTCTCTGCTCTCATGTATTAGTTGCAGAAAGTTATAACTCTCTCGCTGCGACATACACACATACACTTGCGGGGAGGGCAGAGCATATGAGCAGCGGTGAGTGAATGAGTAAGGGGAAGGTGAAGTTAAATGACAGAGAGAGCAAGTGGTGGTAACGGTAACAGGGAGGTAAACAGTTAGGGGAAAGCGCAATAGAACACAAGGAAAAGTATGAAACGCTAAGTTCAAATAATTTCAAAAGTAATTCGAATATTGTTGAGCTGTGATTATTTTCGTGTAACGAATTAGTTGAAAATTTAATTAAAACATTTCCTTTCGAACACTTGCTTTAGCATGAGCCACAAGCATTCGTATAAAAAAGAAAACGTTTTAGTGTTGCCACTTAATTGTGAAATGTTTGGGATAAATGTGCTTAAGTTACTATTTAATTTTTAGTTGAAGAGTTGATTTTTTTCGAACTTTGAGGCTAACTCTGACTCTATAGGTCACCGCAGTTAATTAATTAATTTATTTATGTATTATTTTAACGCCATTTTTTAAGACATATCGTGTAGCTGCAAAACACTCAACCGATTTCATTGATTTCGATTTACATTAAAGGCCAGCCGATGCATTACCAAAGATGTGGCTTATGCGCTCGACTTTTATTTAATCGAATGATTGAAGCTGAGACCTAAGCTTTTTTGAGAATGACTGCCAATGCCAAAGATGTGGCTTACAGTTGACTTTTGAAACATTCCAAAATTGAAACTGAGGCCCTGAAAAATTCATATCAACTGTCAATTTAACTATATCCAATGGTCTAGAAAATTCAATCTACTTTAGCTATGGAATAGTGCCTGAGTTTTCGGTTTGGATTCACTAGAACCCGCATTTTTATGAGGTTCAATAAAAAAAATGAGTACGCAAAAAAAATGGGAAGCATGATGTTGATCGACATGAAATTAATCCTGACTTCAGAAAAATAACACATTCAATTGAGAATCCTTAGAAGATGAAACGAATTCAAAATCTTATGTTACGAGGTCTACGGATGAAATGGGCCCAACATCGAGGCTTTAAGCTCAAAGCTGTGAGCAAAAGCAACAGCAGCTATTAAGGAGTCGCTGCTAGAGGATTAAAATGAAACACCCTTTTATCATCATTCCTAAAGCGGGCTCCCATACAAAATGAAAGTAAAAACCACCTGAAAACCAATCTAATTTAATTTTTAATGAAAACCCCACCGCTCGAAGCCGGCATGAAACTTTGGGACCAACTATTACCAAATAGTTGGGTACTAAATTTGGGAGTTCTGGCCTAAGTGGAAAGCCACTTAACCCAACCATATAGGGACATCATAATGTACCCATTTAGACCCTGTGGGCGCTTAGATCAGCGCTTTCCCTTCAGCCTGAAGCTAAGCAATTATCCTTTAATGTTTATGCGGTATCATATACCTCCACACGACCACCCTCATTTCATGGCTCATGGGTTTTTATTTTACCGAACCTCATAAATGCAAGGTTTCCACCGTATCCATATCCTATTATTAGTAAGTATTAAGTTTGTAATTACATATTACTTAGATTGTAGGTATGGTACTTGTAATCTGCATTCAACACTATTCCATAGCTAATCTACACCAATGCCTAAAAGTATACCACAAAATTTTTTCAACTATTGTACGACTATTGGCCGACAAAATCGAGTTATTGCGATTTAAAAAGAAGGAATCATTTAGAGTTCGTAAGGAGGTGAAACGAAGTCAGTTTCAAACGTCACGAGGTCTACAGCAAAATAATAAGAAATCAATCAAATATTAAGCATGATGTTGGCCGACATAAATATTAATCCTGACTTAAGCCAAAAACGAATACACATAATCACCGCAGAATCGTTAGGGCTAACCAGTTTGTGTAGGGCAACTTCATGCTCAGTATTTGACTGGTTTTCATTAATTAACCGTAGACCTCGTAACGCTGGAGACTGACTTCGTTTCACTCTCCATCAATCCTCCATCGATCGTAGGTTCTGGTTCCTTTTTGATGTCAGTATTAATATTTATTTCTTAAAATTTTGCGTATGGCGCTAAACACTTTGTGTAGGACAACTTTATGCTCAGTATTTGACTGGTTTTCATTAATTAACCGTAGACCTCGTAATATAAGATTTTGAATTCGTTTCATCTTCAGAGGATTCTCCATCAATCGAATGTGTTATTTTTCTGAAGTCAGGATTAATTTCATGTCGATCAACATCATGCTTAATATTTGATTGATTTCTTATTATTTTTCCGTAGAAATCGTAACGTTGGAAACGGACTTCGTTTCAACTCCTTACGAACTCCAATTTCTTCTTCGATTTCTTCGTTTTAAATCGCAATATCTCGATTTTGTCGGCCAACGTTATATAGGTAAAAAGTGTCAAATACATAATATCAAATTAATTAATGCTTTTTTTTTTTGCTTTTTTGCTTTTGAATTTTGTATTTCAGTATCAAACTAAATTATTAGCTTCAATTTGTTTCATTTCAAGTAAATTAAATTAGTAGATTCTTAATTGCAATGGAAGAAAATTCGATGAACTCATGAAAAACTTGGCATAGTTCGAGGAGCATGAACACTTGCTTTCAATGCAATTCATTTATTATGTTTTTGCTCGTTTTGTATTTATTGTAGCGCAAAAGTTTCTCTTCTAATTTAATTAACAATTTCCCTAATTCTCTTAAGCAATCAACATAAATTCAAAATTCAATAATCCAGCAAACATTGAGACGCTGGCTGCTGCAACTAACGCTAATATCGAATTGATGTACGATAAATCGTTTACAAGTTTTTAACACACTAAACATACAAAGATAAGAATAAAAGCAGGGAGAAAAGGAAGAAGAAGTAGAAGTAGAAGCAGCAAGGGAGAGTAAGAAGAAACAGGAGAAGACAAAGAGGTGGATGGAGCTGAATGGAGAAGCAAGTAAAGAAAAATTTTTACCCATTTATCTTTGCCGCATATCCTTCGACGAAAGCATAGAATAAAATTATTGCCATTTCTATTGCCCGCTACCTACCACTTGAAATGCTACCCCTGGCATTCGCTGTTGTCTCAGCAAAAATTATGCAACGCTTTACCCCTCCACAATAATTCTTTAGCTGCAGCTGAGTAGCAGGAGGCAGAAGCAAGAAGTGTATGGCAAGGCATTGAAAGGCAGTGGCAGGCAGCGGAAGCCGTAGAAAGTACAATTTTTTAATTCAAGATTTTTACACATTTTCTTCTCAAGACAAATAATACCAGAGAGATACACTGCCACTGCCATTGCCACTGCCACTGCCACTGCCACTGATTCTGGAGCTGCAAATGCTGCAAGCAAAATTAATTTCCATCCAACTATTTTTCTTTCCTCTGCAATGGCATCGCATCGTCTTTCATTGCTTCCTTTTGCAATCGCGTGTAGCTACTGGAAAATGTTCGCTAAATTAAATTCCTTATTTATCCTACCACTGCCACACTATCATCAACTGTAGAAGGTTGTTCCGTTTTCTATTGAGCGTAATGAAGCACTTCAAGTGAAACTTTATACATAGCAAAACAGAAACGAATAGCAAATTAAAAAAAAACAAGAAAAACAATAGCTAGAAATTAAAAATGGAACATGAAATGTGAAAAAAGAGGAAATATGGAGAGAAAAAAACAGACCTAAGAAAGAATATTTACAATCCATATGCAGCCAGTCGAAATGTGCAAGGGATGTATGCAGCTGATGATGTTGCTACCACCATCACCATCACCATCACGGATTTAACTACTAAGTACTGCTGTTGCTGTTGCTGCCGCTGATAATGCTGCCACTGCTACTGCTGTTGCTGATGATGATCGCTTGTCAGTTGCTGTCAAATTGCACACTTGATTACAACATTAAATTATTTTAGTGCGATTCTCCACTAATTTTCGGAGCACGAGCGCATGTAAAAGTTATTTCTCCTTCTCGGCGTTGGTTGCCTTGTCGCTGATACGCTAATATGAATTTGCCAAATGATTGCTTGACTTATAGTCTCTGCAATGAATCTCGTGCATTGTCACTGCTGCAAGCAACATTAATTTTGAACGAATTATATTGCAGCAGCAGTGATAGATGATTTCAAAATATTCACGAACAAATTTACTGCGCGATATTATTTAAAAAGATTGAATACAAGCGGCGAGAAATATTTTTCGTTTAATGCAGCTTAAAAGTTTTCGAACTAAAACCATTCGATAGTCCTAATTTAATCTTAAATATAGTATGTAAAGCATGAGTATGGTGAAACTTAAAGGTTAACCCGGCGTCCTTTAAACTGATAACTAGCAACAAAGGGCAACATTCCGCTTTCTGGTATGGCAGTATGATTCCGACTTTGTTCATAGAATTGCTCCAGTGCTATACAGCCCAATAACTCATAACTCACTAGAAACTGCTCACATATCAGCAGCACTAAAAAGAGTCGCTTTTTCTAGTTCATTTGCGTTTCATAAAAAGCTGCATGCAACACCTACTAAATCTCAACTAAATGCAATTTTCAAACTGATTTTCAAAGTGATGTTCTGTTACAATAAATGCGTGAACAACAGCCAGATACTTATTGCATTTAAGTAGAACATTTTTACTTAAGCAAATGCTGCAGTACTGCGGCCGTACTGCATTAAAGAAAAAGCCTTATCACCCCCTAAAAGTAGGCTACACTTTTGTTTGCCATCATCCATTGGTTTTGTAGTTCATTTGCATTTCATAATGCAACATGCATGCAACACCTACTAAATCTCTAATAAATGCAATTTTCAAGCTTGTTTCGCACAATTGAAAGCAAAGAAAACCATGAAAATCAAACGCAGGCATTCAAACACAAACTTATGTACATCAGTTTTTTGAAACAAGCACACATATGCACATATGTACATACTGCTTAGTATATATGTACAACAAATATATAAGTTGGATTTTCAAATACAAACATACTCGTATATCATTGTTCTACAATCCAAAATGACAACTGCAAAAAGCCGTAACCAGTCAGCAAACTCAAACCGAATACCAACACCAGCACCCACACCAACACCAGCCACCCACACCAACACCCACACCAACACCAACTATCGCCAGCAACATCACTCGCTCTGATTCTTCTACTCTAATTCTGTTTTTATGTTATACAATATATTTTTTTGAAAAATTTGAATTTTCTTTTTAATATTTTCCTAGGCACTCTCCCCGAAAGACCCACAGACAGACAGGCAGAGAGACAGTCAAACCGAAAAAATTAAATGTGGCTTAAAGCCAAAAAATAAACCGAAAAAATTGTGGGACAATCTAGAAATAGAAAAACATTGAATTCAATTCGGAGTCGCAGTCAGTAGCCAACGAACGAACATCAAAAGCAAGCAGCATGCAAATGAATACAAAAATAACCGTTAGCTATTATGCCATGAGAATCCGGTTGCGTCGTTGTGCTCCACACACCACACTCCACACCCGCTGTCTCCTCAGCTTTCTCTCTCGTATTTTAGCTGTCATTCGTTCTTCTTTATCAGTTAGGAATTTTACTTTATTCTGGTGTTGCTTTCGTTTCTTTTGTTTTTTTTTTGTTTTGGATGCTTCTGCTGTTATTGTTGTTGTTTTTTTTTTTATTTAAATTGTGGCTTCAATTTCGCTTGCATAGTTTTCTACAATCCCTCTGTCTCACACTCTCTCTCTGTCTGTCTTTCTCTGAGTGAGTTTTCATTTGTTTCATTTTCTGTGTGTGTGTGTGTGTGTGTGTGTGTGTGTGTGTGTGTGTGTGTGTGTGTGTGTGTGTGTGTGTGTGTGTGTGTGTGTGTGTGTGTGTGTGTGTGTGTGTGTGTGTGTGTGTGTGTGTGTGTGTGTGTGTGTGTGTGTGTGTGTGTGTGTGTGTGTGTGTGTGTGTGGGTGTGGATGAATGCTACTATCTCATAGTTTCTTTTTCTCCGTTATTTTTAATTTTTTTTGTTGCAATTTTTGTCATTGCACATCTTTTGACGCTGTTGTTATCCTGGCAGGCGACACTCGCCGCCTCAAATTCTCTTCTTTGTTTTTTTTGTTTGTCATATATAAAAAGTGTTTTTTGTAGATATACTTGTGTGTGTGAGTTTCTGTATAAAAGTGTGAGTGCGTATGTGTGTGCGTATGTGTGTGTGTATGTGTGTGTGTGTGTGTGTGTGTGGGCATACCACAATGTGGCATTTGTTACAAAAGGCGAATTAACGCGATTCATGCTTCGTTGCATTTTGTTGCTGCAACGAATGACTTCGATTTGGATGGACTTGTCGTTGCGGAATGAAAACGCACACATTCGCATATCCAGATGCATGCATGTACATATATGTGTGTTTGAGAGAAAGTGTACCTAAACAGGAGAGAAAGAGTTACAGTGCAGCAGAATTTAATTTACATGCTCATGTCTCACGTGCTGCTGCTTTTCTCTAAACTGCTTTTGCCTTGTGTGTATGTATTTTTTAGGTGAAAGGACATGCTGAAATACATTCGAGGAAATGTGTGAATTGCTGCTTGAAGAATTATAGAAAGTTCAGACTTGAGGTTATCAGTTGCTTGGGGATATCTGCCTGTGTGTGTGTGTGTGTGTGACTGTGAAAGACAAAATATTTGATTGTATGCTGAAATGCACATCACTGCGAATGTATTTCGAATGAAAACGATACGAATACAAAAGCACACATTTTTTTACTATGAGTGGTAGGAATTTTTTAAATTGAATTTTCGTTCATAAGGTGTCCTAGTTTCGTTGCAGGTAAGGACACAAACTGTTTCTCAAATTTTGTTTGTGTGCCGTAATAAATATTCGATTTCAATTTCAGAAACAAACAATTCGACTTTAGTATCAATTTCATTCAGGCTGGGGAGATGAAATTTAGAGGCATGTTGAATGAGCAGCATTGCTGGTAGAGAGGTGGAAGAGGAGCTAGTGTGAGAGAGAAGTAAAACTTGTTAGCAATCTTTAATGTGTATGATTTAAGTATTCATGCTTCAGGTTGGAGCGATGATATTTAGAGATAGGTTGAATGAGGAGAATTGCTGTTAATAAGGGCAAAACGACATACTGAATGAGAGTAAAAATAAAGAACATCAGCCGAAAACATATTGCTTCGTCAACTTTATTCTTTTTCTCTCTTATATTTGTCTACTATCCTTAGTCCCCTTTTACATTTATGTTAACTATTAAAAGAAAAGAGTAGTATCCTCTCTATTCTTTCTCCTCTCAAGAGTTGGCAAATGTAAGACCGGACTTATTACATATGCATATTTATGTTATACACACATATTAGTGAGCGATCATGCTTGTGTACATAGCTATGCACATCGCTCTTTTTTCTTTAACCCTCTCCAAGCACTCTCCAGAGCAAAGACCACATGAAATCAAACTGAGAGAGAGCTGCCGTCGACATCCCTGCTCGTATTGTATGCATGGAAAAAGTTCAACGCTGCAGTCGACTCTCTCAGTTTCATCTCATGTGCTCTATGTGACCAAGAGGACACACATCCCTCCATAAAGCAATAACAACTATAACTGAGTGATTTATGGAAATTACCCAACTTTAGTTGAGCTATTGGAGGTAAACAATCACGCTTCGAAATTTAAATCACATTTTTATGTGAAGTTTCAACCTAATTATAATTTTCAACATTTTACTTAAAACTTATTCCCTAATTCACCTGCCACACCACACATCTTTCCACAGCCGCCGCACACTCTAAATTCCAATTAATTCCAACACCGATATTACCACAAAAATAGTCGCTTATTTACGTTTTAATGGCTCAAAAAACAAAAACAAAAAACAAAAAAAACAGCAAACACCTACACTAACACACGACATACAACACACTTATACAAACACATACACACTCCGAAATATTTATATAGAAACGCAAAATATGCAGACATAACAGCACCGCAAAGTTTTGTCAATTTGTTGGAATGGTTGCAAGACATTTCAATTTAAATTATGGCAAAACGTTATTATCACAACGACATTTACCAGCATTTACCAATGGCAACAGTAATAGCAACACACCAGCTACAACAACACCAGAGATATATTTGCACGAGTTAGCAGCAGCAGCAGCAGCAGCAGCAGCAGCAGCAGCAGTAGGAGCAGCAACTGTAGCCAGGCGTTATCGCCTGCCACACTCGCCGCTCTTCTCTTCTAAAGCATGTTGCTTGCTTTTGCTTCTTATGCCAGGGATATTTTTGAAAGTCTGAGTTTTAAATGTAAAAGTAACGAATATGCCCAACGCCTCTTTTGACGCCAAACGACGGGCAAACTGCTTGTCGTACTCAACTGTACCGTATAGCGCAGAGGAAAGGGTGTGATTTCACGTCGCCGTTGTGGTGTGATATGATGTGGGGAGCGGAGTGTGCCGAGGTGCGGTGCTGTGTGGCGCTGTGTGCATGTCGTTTAAATAAATTATTTTCTTCGGGGAAGTGCAATTAAGAAAATGCTTCATAAATTTCCGTTAACTTTGTCCTTGCGTTTTAGCCTCAGTCTCTGTTACTCAGTCTCACCACTTTCGGTTACATTTGCGTTACATTTTCCGACTCTATGCATACATACGTATGTGAGTTACGTTACGTTTTCTTGCTTCCTTACTTCATGCTTAGTGACTGACTGTTTTCTATGTAGTTGCCGAGTCATGCTTGCTCTGCCAACTCTAGCATATCCTTTCGCATATCCGTTTTACGTATATCCTGTCGATTTGTTGTTTGCTTCAATGTATGGCAATGTATTTTATATGGCGAAGCATATGCACGGGCAAGATGAGCGCAAGAAGAGCGAGGAAGAGGAAGAGCGCACTACTTGATTGCATTGTCGTCGTCGCACGTTGCTCTGAATTCAATGTTTAATTTAAACTCACTCATTACGTGAGGTGTGTGTGTGTGTGTATGTGTGCGCCTACTCTCTCCTCATACTTCTTAGCAGAGTTGCTATTGTTGTTGTTATTTAAACTCTCATACTATATTAAATTGTCTTGTATTTGGGATTTATGTAAGTATGTGTGTTTAACGGCAACGGCAACAACATCAATAACAATATCGCAGCCATCTTCGTCTACTATACGCCGCATAATATCTTTGGGGCGTTTTCAACTTGCATTTCGGTTTTACGCCTGTCAGTCATAGTCAGCGTTTCTTACTCTCGGCCTCTCCGCCTCTCTGTCTCTCTTTCCCTCTCATCTTGCGCTCTTCTCTTGGTAAACAATTTCACTGTGGCGGTTGTTGCTGGTTGCTGCTGCTCTTGGTGTTGGTTAATTTCTACTACAAACTTTTCCAATAACCATGAAAATGACTTTTCAATCAGCGAATTTGCTGTTGTGCAAGTTTAAGTGGTAAAGCGTATTTGCATTAAGGTTTCGCAAAGTTACAGATATAGACACGCAAGACGCTAGTACTGGGCTGCAGGCATTTGATATGCATATGTGTGTGTGAGTTTAGCGTATGCTTTTTGCAACGTTGAATGGCATTATCATTATGTCATTTAATTTAACTACACACATATTTTGAGGAAAAACAATTGCTATCTAATGTTGAACAGTTTTAGAAATACTTGGTTTCGACTAAAGTTAGTAGCTCTAAGTTGCTGCTAATGGCAGCGGTGGGAGTGCTTTTGAGAATACTGGAAAGTTTCTATTGTAAAATAGCCAGCAAATTGCTTAGAAAGGCATTGGTTGACTGAGAATCACTTTGTAAACGCTATTTTGAATATGAGTTCCTTTTACATTCCTTCCTTCTTTGATACTGAATGAATTGGAATCGATTGGCAGAGCATTCCCTTTTCTACTTGATAATGGCAATTCCATGCCAAAACTATGGTCGCGCAGAAATAAAGAAACGCGCAAAATCGATGTAACGTTGAAATTAATGTGGCACTCAGAATGGTGGGGAGTGCAACGACTCTACCGGCGAATATTACTTGTGGAGATGTTAATATGAAGTTATGCAAAAGAGCGAGTAAACAAACAAGAGCAAGATTCTTGCACGAATAACACGACTAACAATAACAGTTAATTTCTCTGAAGTTAATTACTCGCTCATTTGAAAGCAGTCGACCGCGTCTATACACATGTGAGATGAGATTAAGAGAGCCAACGTCTCTTCTCTGCATTGTATGGGTTCGGTACTTTGAAAAATTTTGAAATAGCAACTTCAAAGAATTTCATAAGGGAATTGTGCTGATGATATCATCAGACAATGATGTTTGTGTTTATAGGATTGAGAATTTGTGTTTTTTAATTGAGAATGACACGTTTTGGGTTTCACAACGAGAATTTTCGGGTTCTTCAAACCGTTTTCTTCAATCTATTTCCGTGTCCGAGATAATGAGTGTGGACTTTCCCGTATACGATATGCGATACCAAAAAGGGCTTTAATCGAGCTGCTATGCAGTATTACGTAGTACTCATGGCGAAGTTATAACAATGAGTCCGAGACCTGGATGGAAACCATACATTTTGCTTACCTATCAGATACTTATTTATACCTAAAGTATCGGTGAAAAAATTAAAAATGTAGGGGAGCGGAGCTTCCCTAAAGTGGGAGTGGTGTTCGATTACACTAGCCGCAAGATCTAAAAGGTCTGTAAGCGTCTAAGCGCAAAGGAACGCTTCGGTATTATTAAATAAACACGCGAAAGTTTGATTTTAAGCGTCTGTTTTCTTTAATAGTTGAGTATCGAATGATCAAATTACAATTATGACAGTTGATGTTAAAAAGTAGTGAGCGATGAAGGGAGCTTGCCGTTAAATGAGTGATAAATTGATTAGAAATTAAATTGATTGATCTCTATGCATTACAGTGATGGCAAAAATAAAGTTACAGTAAATAAATGAGTTTTGCACACAATATAAAAGAAAAAGAATATTAACATAAACATAAGAATATGCTAACATAGTATGAAAAGTGTTAAGCATAAGTATATTTATTTTATAAATAATCATAATATTGATAATCAGAGTCGTTACAAAAATAGATATCGACTAGTGTAGTCAATAATTAATTCCAAACTGTAAACTCAATTTACTCGAATTTACTTCCTAATGATTCTGAATATCAGTAAATATTCTCTCCAAGAGAGAGAGAGAGAGAGAGAGAGAGAGAGAGAGAGAGAAGTAGAATGAATTATTTTCCACGAAAATTATACACCAATTACATTAATTGCATAGCTATTAAATAATTGCGTTATTATTTAATAACAGCACACACTCACACGCACACGCACACCCACACACACACACACCCACACAACGCTCAAAACACAAAATCAATTAAAAACTTTTCACTACATTACGTTGGCGTGACGCGGTCATCAATCGTTCAAGTGTGTCTTTTTAAAAACTAGGTCATTCTTCTGTTGTGGGGGAAAACAGTTGAAACAATTAAAAACTGCTCGACTCGCTACAGTTTCACGTTAAGCGATTCCACCACCGACCATATCCAACTTCTCCAACTTTTCCAACTATGAAATTATGCCAGTGGTGTTATGTGCAATGACTGGTTTTTAAGTCACTGCAATAATAAAAAACGAAAATACATGCAGTAGCAGTAGTTGCAACTGGAAGAAGTACAACCAGCAACAACTGAAACAACAGGAATATTACAAATGCAAATGCCTGAATTGACAGTGGAAGCAGCAAAACAATTGTGTGTGTGTGAATTCACTACATATCTGCTACCCTTAACACATACACACATTCATAACGTATGTACATGCTATATATACTTTCTGCTTCCCTTCTCTTACTTTCAACTTACTACTTGCCCCATAATTTTGAATTTTTGTTAATGTTGCTTCATAAACAGCTGCATTTACTGCTGCTGTTGCTACTATTATCGTGGATGTTTTATGCTGCTATAGTATAGACATAATCTGCTCACTCCCTTTCACTCTCCAACTCTCTGTGTGTTTCTCTTTCTGGAGCCTCTTCTCATTTCACCTATTCAATCCCAATCCCATCAACTCTGTATGCGCATTGCAGTAGTTATCGGAAATGGGTTAATCGATTTTAAAGAGGATCGCTGCTGCCACAGCAAATTTCATTCGATACGCTCTGCTAGAGTTTACTTCACAACTAGGTGCACAGTCACCTAGTTATATGTACATAGTCTACTAGTAGTTGTTGCTATTATTTACCAGCAGCGGCAGCAGCAGCAGCAGGAACAGCGAATGCTGTTGTTGATGATGAGCAAAATGTGCTGTTGTTGTCATTTTGACTTTAAGTGCAGAATATGAGAATGAAGAAAACAACAAAAACAACAAACGCTAGTGGAAATAGGTTAAAATATTTTCACTAACAAAGTAATTTTTATCTTCAAAAATTCAGAGTTGTAAATCTTCTTCTCCTGCTTCCTTTTTGAAGTTTTAGCTGTCTTTAAAATTTGGCATCGGCGTCGCCGTCATCGTTGTCCTGCATTTATTTTTATTCTCTTCAATTTGTGGTAAATTTTATTTGGCTTTAATTGGATTTTCCTTAGCATAGAATCTAAGAGATTCAGAGTATCAGTGTTTGCGTCTGTGTTTAATTTTAAAATAGCCTTTTGACAAATATACAAACAAACACACACACAGGCACCCACACACGTGCATTTCTACCTTTTTCTGTTCTTAATTTAACACTCCCTTGGGTGATTTCGATTTTTAAATGATATCGAAAATAAATGAGAGATTGAGCTTCATTGAGTTTAACTGCAATTAAGCAGAAAATAATTAAATTTTATTACTTCATTTCATTTCAGTTCATTTCATTTTCCTCTTAACTTGATTTTGTTTAATGGCTTCATTCAATCGAAGAATCATGAAAAAGGTAGGTACTTCGTCACTCTTATAAAGAAAATCAATATTCCGCAGAGACATTAATTTACTTGAAAATCAAATACTAGACATTGTAGGGGGTATCAAGATTAATAGAAAGAGAAGGCGTGGCATCCTCATACTAAAAAGGAACACACTGTAAACGATTAGGGTATCAAATCATTGTTCTTTTTTGAACAATGGTCATTGTGGGCCTTAAACTCTTTTTTTTGGATTCGTGGGTGTTCGCAACTGAACTCACCTCAAATTATTGTTAATTCATTTTTTTTTAACATTTTCATTTTTGGAAACGCTAGTTTAGTACAAATAACATGAATAATGTATTGTTTACTTACTTCCTTTTTCCATTAAGCAAGTTTTCTTGAAAGCAAGTCGAGTTTTTGCTGAGAAAGGCAAGATGCAAGCGGACAGGTATACACCACGCAAGTTTTCTTTTATGCTGTTCGTTACTTTGATATTTTCTTTTACTTATTATATGCCCAATTGATCAGGTAAATTTGATCAGTGGCAAAGCAAGTGGCCATACCAAAAGAGTATCGATAATTTCCTTCTCTATTTGAAGGAAGAAATCACAAAAAAGAACATAACGGTTCTTTTTCCATCTCTCTCTCTCTCTTTTCATGTATTTTTGATTGCATGTACTCTACAGCTAATATCGCTGGAAAATAATCAAATGCGCCATTTTTAAAAAGATTTTGTTTTTTTTATCAAAAATTCAACTCTATTACCAGCTATTATCTTTTATAGATATTTAATATGAACAATTATAGAAAAAATAAGTTGCGAACCTTTAATTTTTCATATAAATGCATGCACAAAATATGTTCTCTTGTATGTAGAATTTACTCTATTTGACGTTTCCGATAATTTGTCAATAAGAACAGATTTTTCTTTTTGTACTACTCTGTTATATCCCACATATCCCACAATAAATCGTTCAACCTATAAGAGTAAGTGAGATAAAAGCTATGAATTTAAATTACGGGAAATGCTCTCAGTAAACGAATAGCACTCTTTGAGACTGGCCACAAGAGAGCAATTAAACTACTTCATACTGAATTTCTTAGGCAAGAGGGCAATATTTTATGCCGGGCAGAAACCTGATGCAAAACGATTAAAATATGCTGCATATGCAATTGCTGTAGTGTGGGCAGGCTTTTTGATGTATAGCTCACTTCAAAAGAGCTAGTATTTGTAAATAACATCAGAGAGAGGACGAAACAGAGAGAGCATCTCAACGGTTATTCATAATACTCTAAAAAAAAAACATATTAACTCTACTTGACCGAAAAATTAGTTAATCTTAAGGGCAAATGGGAATGAAATTGTACTAAAGCCGAGATAAGAAAAGAAATTATACGAGTGCAAGTGACTAACGCTCACTTTTTATTTATTAAATTACTGAAGAATGGAGCTATGAATCATTTCCAGCAAAATAAGCTAAATTCCAACACTGTCCTGCCCTTAACCAGTGTTATGGTAAAGATATACTATTTTCAAAAATGCAATAATTTGAGATGCTCTCTCTCTTTCGTCCTCTCTCTGATGTTATTTACAAATACTAGCTCTTTTGAAGTGAGCTATACATTAAAGAGCCTGCCCACACTACAGCAATTGAAAAGCAGCATATTTTAATCGCTTTGCATCAGGTATACGAAGCTTTGTAAAGAATTTCATTTGAATTTCACTTTCGTAAAACAGTTGAATACAGAATATTGCCTGTTTATAATAATGTGTACTAAATACGATCACGTGGAAAGTGATTCGGTGTCTTTTCCATTGTAAATATCAGGTATGCTGAAAGCTAAAAACAGGAAAGTTTCTTTTAACTCCTCTTGCCTATGAGAATATCCGAAGAGATTAGGAAGGAAATCGTGATACGGGATCTATGGGCATGTTGGACAGTTCCTATGTTGGACAGTTCCTAGCATGAGTGCATAATGGATTTTTAAGTATCCCATGTTCACTGAAATAAAAAAGATCACTACGCTTTTTGTCCATCCTTGCTTTATTAAGTTAAACTCGTTTACTTATTGCTATTTTCCAAAAAAAAAGCACAAAAATATAAAATTAATCTCTATCTCTTTCTTCATTCGTATGATTGCACGAATTAAAGAAAATGTTTATTATATTATAATCATTAAAATTTAAACATAATATCCTAATCAAAATCCCATTCATGTCCAAATTCAAAGTCACACACCCGTCACAAAGAATATTTTCTTGAATATTTTATTCCTTAAGCTTTTGAAAATTATGAATGAAACATTTGCTAAATGCGTCCAAATTTATCATCATTCATGATTATGGCTAAAACAAGAATAAAAAGGTATTATAATTGTGACATTTGATAAGCAATCATAATGAAGACAACTTTCTTACGAAGTGTGTTGCGTAGAACCGCAAAAATTACATGAACACAACATCAAATCTACCATACAAAGAAATTTATGAGTTTTAAGAAATTCCTGGTAGATATACTATACTTAATTTTGCCTCTTTCACACACAGACACTGGCAGTGCTGATTTTATTTAGTAGATGCCACAAAGAAATGTCATTTAAGGTTTGAGTGTTGTGGGCCATACGAATTTAACATTTCAAAGTGACTTTAAGATGCCAGAATGGCAAAAAAGAGCAACAACAACAATTTGGTATTTATATTAGTATGTATGCAAATTTATTATTAGGCCAATACAACAACGGCAACAAGAGCAACAACAATATTAACAATAAAGCAGAAAACTTGCCATATAAAATTACGTAATTTATCTTTATTTCAACATTTCCTCGTACAAGGAAATTATCAAACAAACGAGAAGAAGCTGAAGAAGAAGGCGACGATGAAGAAGACAAAAAAAAGGACGATATGGGCTCTAGAGTATTTACATATTAAATATAGTAAGTCTGTATGTAATTTAGAAACAGAAACAGAAACAGAAACAGCTATAACAGAAACAAGTGGGTGTGGCTGCCAAATGGCTGCTTGGCTTACAGCAACAATAGGAATAGCAACAAAAAATAAGCTCATATATAAAGAAACGAAGAAACGAAAACTTTTTTAATGGTTTCAAATAATTTTGAGCAACAACACAGAAAACGATGAAGTTTTTCAAAGGGTGAACGCGCGACAGTTAAAACAAGTTAAAAACTTTATATTTTTGCGAGGGTGTAGAAGTACAGAACTAATGGAAAGGAGAGTGAGTGCAGGAGAGAGAGTGAGAACATATACGCAAGCAAGGGCGCAAAAACTAGAAGAGAAAGAGAGCGAGTGCTGATTGTGAGCTCGAGCGCCCTTTTGAAATGGGTTACGTAAATAATCAACAACAACAACAACAACAACAACAATTGACTAAGAAATAGTAGCTTTTGTAAGTGCTTTTTTTTGTTTCGTCGTCGTCGTTGTTGTTGTTGGTGTTGTTGTTGTTGTATTATTTAAGAAAACATAAGCAACAAAAACAGCAGCAGCAGCATAACAACTTTATATCGTAAATATTTTGAATGTTCTATCTACTTGTTTCTGTTATGCATTGCTCTCCCACTGTCTTTCACTCTCTTTCGCTCTCACTTCCTTTCTTCATCCTTACTCTGACATTTCGCTGCTATCTCCTGTCCTTTCAACGTTCTTTGCTCGATTCTTTTCACATTTCTTCTGCTGTGTTCTGTTGTTCTGTTTTGTCTTCCGGTTTTCAAAAGAAAATTTCAAAATTTATGTTTTTGAAATTTATGTCCTCAAAATAAGAACACTGCGAAAAAGTAGTGAGGAGAGAGAAAGAAACGTTATGCTTTTGCTCACGTAACAGCAACAAACAAAGCAACAACAACCTAAGTATATATGGTACTTGCTTCTTTCTCAACTTTCCCCTTTCCCGCCAACTTGCTCCTACTCCTTCTGTTTCTGAATGTTTCGCTTGAACTAATTATGGTGTTTACGTTGGCGTTGTGTGGTGCGTGGTACGAACCACATTTTTATGGCACAATAACAACAACAATGAAGTAGGTAAAACAATCGCCAGACAACCGGAGTGAAATGTAAATTTGTTATTGCTGCAGCCGCAACATGGCAACCCTTTTGCTAGCTTTACTGTTGTCTGTTCGGTACATTTCTCACTCCCGCCTTCCATTCTCCCTCTCCTGTTTTCCACTCAACCTTTGGCCCTTCCTTCCTACTTTTCACTTACTAGTATTTTTATTTCTTTTGCTTGCTTTACATGCTTCTAACAATGAGTTAAAACTCAGACAAAAGTCGCTGTTGCCTAGGGGCTCTAAGGGGTGCAGAGAAGGCCGGGCGGATGCAGGCGGTAAGACGAAGCTGATATGGTCACAAAAACTTTTTCACAAACGTTTGCAAAAGCATAACTTTTTTACTTTTCCAAATGATGAAGATGAAAATGAAGACGACGTTACGCCAAAGTCTATGTATGACGGTACGTGAAATAAGAAGGAAACAAACACGGGCAGTAATGTTTTTCATGACGAAGAAGACGATGAACATCAAGCAATTGGGAAAGAATGGTCTTACGCAGAGTTGTGCGTAAATTTTGTGCGAATTATGTGCGTAATGTGATTTATGATGGAATAATTTTATTAGCGCAGGACGACACAGTTTCCTTAACACTGCACGGTCTTGGCAGTTTTGTTGCTCCAGTAGGTAATGTACGAGAATTTGCACAGAGAGAGGATGAGAATAACGGAGAAATAAATGGGAGTTAAAACCTTAAACAGCAAGAATTATGTAAGTATACGGCATGAAATATAGAGCTACAAAAAAAAAAATTAAAAGTTATGAACGGTATTAAGAAATTAGGTAAAGTCACGTCGTGATTGCCGCACCATTAACATTTCAAGACGTTTTGGAGGTGAGTGAGAAGAATTAAGAATTGTAAGAGCAAGAGTAAATGCGACTTACCTACTGAAGCTTAAGTACAGAGAGCAATAAAAAAGTTTCAAGATGAATGACGCCAAGCTATTTTTTGTTATTACGTTAGTAGTTAAAGTTAAATATAATTTCAGTAGCTATACTAAGTATAGGGAAGGAGCCACTCATGTGACATCACACAAAAACGTAATTATAATAGGATTTTAGAAATCAGCGCTGCAATCTACTGAAACTGCTTTCAGGGTATTAGACCTTTAAACAGGGAAGAAACTTAGGAGACCTCCACCCGCCCTATACGACCGTGGAGCGCATCCGTATCGCTTGATAGGAACGAGGTTTCTAGAAACAACTTGGCTAAACATTTTGAAATTTGATTCAATAACAATAATGTTAAATATTTAGTAGAGCCTGTATAATGGGCGCGTTCATGAGACATGATCCTATCACCGACTAATCAGCAGTCATTATTACTAGGGCTCCTTACTCACGGATTCATATCTTCTTCTCACTTGTACCTTACATGTTGTTGTTGGTTTTTTGGCAAACAACTTAAATATGGGTTTATTATCTTTGCTGTGAAAAACTTATAAAAATGTAGTTTGCTTAAGATTACTGTTAAATGTATTTTAGTTTCTCTTTACCATAACCGCTTCACTCCCATTCTCAAAATCTTCCTCCGCCCCTTTTCTTCTCAGTCTCTCCTCCCTCCCTAGCACTTTCTTTAACTACTACATATCTTTCTCTTTTACTATGCCATTTATTTTCACTCTCTCCTGAACTTATCATCTTCTCTTGGAGCAATACGGAATAGTTTTTATTATTCTCATCGTAGAGCACGTGAGGCGAAACTGGGAGAGCTGATGTCGGCATCGAGCTTCATATAATACAAGCAAAGACGTTAATATCGACTCTCTCAGTTTTATCTAATGTGCTGCATGGTTCTCTCCAATAAAACTTGGGTTACATAGATAATTTTACTCAGCGTACACAAGATATGTTTCTCTCGTGTTCGATATGCTATACACCCAGAGTATTCAAGAATGATAGAATTTAAGATTAGGCATTGCTCAGGTTCGCCATATTGATATTTTTAGCTGCGTCATACCAGACTTTTGTTTACATTTTCCTTAATAGAATCTCGCCGTTTGGCCAAACGAACATAGTGAAAACGTCAAGTAAAAGCGTAAACAAACACTACAGTAAATCATGCGCAGTAGATTTCATTTTTGACCAAGCAAACGCGCCATTTGCTTTCTTATCTATTCTTGCTCCTTATCGGACTCGGTTCGATACAACAACAATTATTGGTGTTCGTCAAATAAAATTTAGAAAGAAACCACGAGCTAACATTTTTATAGAAAAACTGAAAGTGCACGATACTGAAGAAAACACAACAAACATGCACGGAGGACATTTTTGGCCTTTGAATTGAATAAATATAAATGTAACCATAAGTAAATAGTCCTAACTGAACTAAAAGGTCTTAGCCCATTATGTTTAAAAATTAAATAAATATTTCCAACTCGTGGAAGTTAATTTCGATTTGATTTTTACTGAAGCACTTTTTTCATAACGATTTAAGTGCCACATATAATTTTCCCATATCTAAACGTAAAACTTTTATTGAGAACATAACGAGAAGCAGTTGCTGCAGTTTAATAAAGATAAAATTCACAAAAGCAAAACAACTTTGCAGGTACTTACACACATACTGGATACCTGTGCCTGTCTGTGTCTGTTTATTATGGTCTGGCCATAAATGTTCTTTATTAAATTCATATAACGCTGGCACTACGTACGTTGCAACATGAAAACCACTTAAATTACCACTAAATTGCAATTTAATTTCCTCAAAATATAACGAAAATACACATACATAAATTTTCTAAATTTGTGAAATTAAATGGCAACAATAATTTCACTGAAATAATGCATACCACAAACTGACTGGGACTCTCCACTACACTATGCTCCCCTTAGCAGTTTCAACCAAACAATCAAAATTAGTCAAAAGCAGCCACTGAACAGAGATTGCTGAACGTTGCACCGCTACATGCAGCACCAACACATAAATACACACACACACGGTTATAAAATGTTGCAGCACGTTTTGCTCACTAGCCAGGGAGCGTTTTTTATAGCAAAAAACAAACCCAAAACTGGAGTACTTGGTGTTACTCATATACTCGTAGTGTTAGAGATACTGCGGCAATAGAGAAGGTATAGCGAAATTGCTCTTTCACAAGTGATTTAAATCAGTGATGCTGTGTGGTGTGCTAATGGCCAAAAAACAACAAGAAGTAGAAAGAAAAGGGGCAATAAAAACGAAAAACAAAGCAATCGAAACTTCAAGTTAGCAAAAACCCACCGAAATGGACAATGTATGCAGCATCACCAACTTCACCTACATGCAAACTGGCAACTCCCCCGCAAATGGAACCCCTCCTGAAAAAGGTTTTACCACACCCCCTCCTTCAGTGTTTGTTGCAACAGAAAATTAAGCATCTATAAACATTTAGCAAAAAAAAAAAAAAAAAAAAATAAGTGGCAAACTTTCAGCCGGTACTCTTCCCTGCGTCACAGCTCATTGCCGCCACAAACCCCTCCCCTCCTTCCCGCAAAATTAATATTTCTGAGGGGAGTCTGTGTTTGTGCAACATGCGGAAAAAGCGTTTGAATTTGTGTATGCGTGTGTGTTTAGTGTCTGTGTTTAAAACCCGCATGTCTGCAATATTTTTCACTTCGTATATTGTTGCTGGTGCTTCAGAATTACATACATACTATGTAAACAGTGCAATCAGAGTGGAGCGCATAAAAAAAAACAGTAACCATGCTAGACAAAAACAACAGCAACCGGAAGAAGCTGAGTAAAAGTGAGTATTGAGTTGAGTGAGAGAGAGTTTCATCATTAAAAGTACTTTACGTAAAATTTATGTTTAACGTTTCTTCTTCCGCCTCACTCAAATTTTTCATGTTTACATTTAGTTTCTACTTTCTCCCATTATTTCTATGTTTGTCGTTATAGAAATTTGATCCCACATTTTCACTCTCTCTATATATACACATACTTATATATGTAATATAATTCTTTCTTCTCTCTCTTCAATGAAACATTGAAATTGTTTTCCCGTTGCTCTCCCCCAAATACAAAGAATTTTATATATAGAAACCGAAAGTGTACGACACTGAAAATGCGTTACACTTCCATACTCCTCAACACAGTCCCTCACCAGCACATTGTATTCCAACACTTTGCTGCATATTTTAGTTGAGCGCCCCCAACTTTACTTACTCAATATTTTCTGTTTTTGACTATTGGGGTTTTGCTTTCAATTTATTATCTACTACAATATCTCCATTCATAGATATACTATATATATTACTGCTACTGCTACTAGTATTTTCGTACTTTATAGTCTGTTGCTGTGATTTACAACTATGCCAAAGTAATTCACAACAAAAGCACTTTTTCAAAATATATGTATGTACTACCAAAAATATATGAACGCATAGTGGTGGCTATGTTAGTGTTGAAAATTGCATGCAAAAAAGCACACACACACACAAACAAAAAGAAAAGTGATTTTTCACTGTGTGAAGTAAAATAGAAAATGCTTAGCACCAGCATAACAAAGTGAAAAGCATTTAAAAAAGAACTCAACTCCCAACTTCCGGAAGTAGTAGGAATCTTTGTCTCTTTTATTGTTTTTGTTTGGCATTGTGTTTTTGTGTGTGTGTGTGTGTGTGTGTGTGAGCTCAAAGTTTTGTAGTAAATGTTCTGAAATTATATGGGAGTTTCTATTATAGAGCTCTATAGCGCACTCTTGTTTGTTGTTGTTGTTGTTTTTTTTACTCTACTTATATTGAGTAATTTGCTTTTTGGTTAAATAATTTTGTCAAAAACGATTTTGTACACCATTCCATTGGTTGCAATTTAATTTATCTTCCGTTACTCTCTCACTCTCTCTCTCTCTCTTTACTCTTGGTTCTTTGGTCCTCGCACTTGTTTTGCTTTCATTTTTTCAATTTGTTTTTGCTTCTCCCACACAAAATTCAGTGCACAAATAAATAGAAATTTTATTTAATAAAAAGAATATAAGTAATTAAATTGAGTTTTATTATGAGGTTTTATTTTGTATGGTATGTATGGCAGTAAGTAAAAGTAGTTAAAAACTTTTGCACTCTCTGCAGTACACAAACAAATAAATAATGCGTTTGCTGGTGCTGGCACTGATGCTGGAGGAATTTGGTGAGTATTGGTGGGTGTTGGTTTGATTGTTAAAAAATGTTTGGTTTGAGCAAACTGACTGTTAATAATAAATTACGTAGTTAAAATTGTTGTACTCGTAGGTATTTGAAGGGTTTTATGTGGCGCAATGAAATGAGTATATTATTGTTATAAACAAAAAAAGTTCAATTGTATTTACGTAGAAACATATGTTTGCATGTGTGTATGAATGTCAGTATTTTCTGGTTGTGAAAAATCTTTGAAATTAGTTTCATTCAATTGTGGTATTTATTACCTAACTCCTGGTAATATGGTAAAGCTTTTAGTTGAATAAGAAAAGCGGAAGTGCATGTAAGTAAGCATGTAAGGGTTCAAGCTTTGGGTCTCCCTCTCCAGTTACAATTCGTTGTTGGTTGTTTTTAGAAGTTTGAGGACAGACAGATCAGAATGAGGTGGCAAAGCAAAAAAAGAGATTGTATGGAAGAACAAATTGATTTTTGATTTTCCACCTTCTTTCTTGCCAATGCCTAGAATATCTTTTGATATTTGTTGGGAAAATAGGCGTTTGCGGGTTGAGTGCGAGTGGACTGGGCGGATAAGTCCTAAGGCGCTATGATATTTTCTACTGCGTTGATATATTTACTAGAAGTTGTCCAAAACCTTTCTCACACCTTTATTCATTCAGGTGACTTGATATGTAGGGTGCGCCATCTTTTAGGTCGGTATGTGAATATTAAATAACTTAAAACAAAAACAACCGATTTCCATATTTTTATTCAATTTGTTTCTTTACAATCTATTTGGACTAGTTTTTGAATACAACATCAATCAAGTGGCCGCCATTACTGACCAAAGCAAAATGTGCCCTTTTTGCTGCGTTTTCCATCACTTTTTCGAGCATCTCGGGCGGTATAGCGATGATTTCGGCACAAATGTTTGCCTTGTGCTCGTCAATGGTCTGAGGCTTGCTGACGTACACTTTGATTTCAAATAAACCCAAATAAGAAGTCCGGAAGGTTCAAATCTGGAGATCTAGATGGCCAGTCAATGTCGCCGCCATTTTTTGCAGTTGTTTGATTTGCAGAGTGGCATGGCGCACCGTCTTCTTGAAACCGGCAACCGTCCAGACCCTTTTCACACATTTGTTGTGCCAACATCCACCGACATCAATTCTCATCGACTGTTTCTGAAGTAAAATGGCCCAATGATTGTTTTGGCGCAAACACCGGCCCAAGCAGTCATGCAATGGTGTCTCATGGATCTCCGTTCTCCAAATGCGGCAATTTTGTTTGTTAACGGCGCCAGAGAGTACTTATAAAATGTGCCTCGTCGGTCAACAAGATTTGCTTCCAAAGATCCGGTTCAGTGTCAACCATTCGAGCTACTATTTAGCTGTATTCCAAGCGACGTGGACGATCTGTCGGCAATATTATTTGAGTCAATTGCACTTTATACGGAAACATCCTTCAAAATGCGGTGGCGATGCGACACATGTGAATACTCGGCAACTCTCGCTCTTAACGCTTCAACCAGTTCATTGGAACGTCTTGGGCGTTGATGGACGTCTTGCCCACTGTCCCGTACTCAAGAAAATTCGACACCAAACGAAGAATAGTATTGTCAGACGGTGCTTGTTGGCCATGATATTCTCGACGATATGCACGTTGAGTTAACACAACTGAATGAATATTTTCAATGTACAGCGTCACTATTTCGGCGTGAAGCGATTCATGGTTAAAATTCTACTGAATTGATGTTTCAAAACCATGTTTACTCATGTCAATCACGTTGATAAATGTTAAAATTATTCAATGTGATGGCGCACCCCGTATTTCTTTTTACAATTAATTTTTTTTACATTACAATGATGAATACATAAGCAATTTTAAGCTTTTAGCATGCCTTTTGTATTTCTAAAATACATATCTTGATACTTTTCCATTTAAAACTATGCCTTAAAGTATGCAATGCTTTATGGTAAGCTATGAACTAAATGTATATGGTACAGTACTATAAGCTACAACATTAGTTAAAGCCATGTGATCTATGCATGCTATAATAGTTTCACCTTAAAAATAATGTTACAAATAACCATTTATACTTAGCTAAACATATAGTAGGTATATGGTATATGTTGTAGTTACTTGTGTCCTCATGCAAATTGTCGTTAGCTGTAGCAGCATAAGAAATAACTACATACGTCCATACATACATACATACATACATACATACATACATACATACATATATCTTATCTTGAGCTAGTTAGGTATCAAGTTAACACTCACTTTTTAGGTTTTCTTTACTTTGTTATATTAACTAAGCGAAAAGGGATTAAATGACATTAGTAAACACACAAATACACACACACGCAAATACACATCCACATACATCGTTTACATTAACATATGTACATATGTTTGCATATACTTAGCCTGATAGCTCGCATGTATGCAGGTTGGTTGATGAAATGTACCTATTCATGTAAAGTAGCATCATTTTAGCCTAATGTAATGCAAACACTTACACTCAAAGGTACAAAGATTCATATGCACATATGAGCACATCTAGATACACATGTATGTACTTAAGTGAATTAGAAAGAGAGTATCTATGTTGTAGCTACATACACCATATATTAATAGAGCAGAAATGGCAACCAGCTCTGCTTTTATATACATAGGTATATATATAAATATACATACATAATTATGTATGTAGCTAGGAAATCATTGTGATGAAAAGATGCGAGTTGAAGCGCTTTTTCGCATGCTCCTTCGCTTGAGTTTATTTTTTTTTGTTTCGGTTTCAGCTTTGTATCTAAACAATGACGGAAATTAGTTGGCATCTATTTGAGAGAGTATAAGTGCAGATGTTATGTAGCATGTATGTATGTATAAGTACATACATATATGTTTGCATGTCTTTGAATGTAGGTATTTTTTCAAATGGCTGGCATGGACGTGTTCTATCATAGCGCGAGGATGCGAGGATTTTTAATGAAGATAGGGCAAACATAGAGCCAGGCTGACGGGTAAGTATTTGTATGAAAAGATAAAAAGTACGCCGAGCTAATTAACTAGATACTGTACACAAAAATGTACGTTGGCTGTCGTGTGTGTCGGTATGGTACTTGGTATGAATATAAAAACTAACAAGTTTTAGTTCTCTGGCCTTTTTTGTTTTAGTTTGTTAAAAAATGCAATTTGTTCTTTCTAACTCTTACATTTCTTTTTGTAATTAAGTATATTGATATCATTTATAGTTGTTACAAGCAAATATATGACGCTCTTTTCATTTATTAAGTTATGCACTTATAGTACTTATGTACATCAACCAGAGTTGTAGTTGAGCATAATTTATGGCATAATCGATTATGCTGAATGTAGTGAACGTCGAGGAGAAAAGTGACTCAGAGTTTACATATGTGCATTTTTTAACGTACTCTTTTTTAGTATTGCATGTTATTGTGGAGAGAGTAGCCATTTGGAATTCCTAAAACTAGAGAGTAATAAAGGAAGCAACGATTGCTCTTTAAAGTTGCTCACTTGTATTTCTCTCTTCCTTTCTCTTTTTTAAATGGCTCCTCCAGTTGTTAGTGTATGTATTTTAATTCTGCCTTTTAACATTCTAAGGTTAAGAAGTAGCCATACTGGATAAGCTCACTGCTATTTCGTTTTAAAAATGATCCAAGCTTTAATTTATGATGATTTACAAATTACTTATATTTCGACTCTAGTTATAAGCTGTCGTAAACTGGATTGCTTGGGAAAAAGATTTTTAAATATATGTACATACATATCTAAATGTTCATATGAATTAAGTATAAGTATTTATTTCCTTTGCCCAATATTTGACTACGTTCCCATTTCGTGTTAACAAAAAAGTTGACTTTAGGTAATAAAACTTAATGTATAAGATACACACTTAAAGCACAGCCACACAGCCACACAGCCACACAGCTGTACTCATAAGCAAACAAAATAACATTTTATTTTTATTTATTTATTTTTTTTTTTGTTTTGTTTTTCTCTTCTCTCCCCTTCAGCTGTGTATGTTTTTTTTCTCTTGTAGTATAACCGCTAAAGTAAACACTTTTATTATTACAATAGCAAACATTAATATACACATGCATACGAGTATATGATAAGGCGCTCGAACACACACAAACACGCAGTGAATGCAATGAATGTAGCGCCGCAAAAGGATAAATAAATGTGAGCTCACCTGCAAAATAGGCCAACATGGCTGTTAGGACGACTGCTACTAGTATTAAGGCGATACTCAAACATTTCCAGGAACATCGGTGTTGACAGCGCTTATCTATGTGAAACCTGCAAATAGGAGCAAAGAAAAAAATTACACATAGTAGAATAGAATAGAAATTGCGAAAGAAATTGTGTAAATGAAATTTAAACATGAAACATGAAACATGAAGCTGAAGCGTTTAGCCTTTTTCGTATCTTACCATAATTGTATTTGTGTGCGTGTGTGAGAATGTGTGAGATGATTAAAAATAATAATCTAAGCAAAAAGTGAAATAGAAAACAAAGCATTTACGTAGAAAGTAATTTCAACGCTTGGGGGGCTCTTTTGTTGTTGTTGCCCGTTAATTTATAAATATTTTTAATTAATTACGTAATTTTTCATTTTACGTCACTGGGATTAAAAGAGATTAAAACAAAACGAATAAGTTTTATTCACACAAAATATGTATAATTTTAATGAATTTTATAGAGAAAATTATGCTCAAATTCATGTTTGTAATATTAAGTAGCTGGTCACTGTTGCTTACGTTAGCGGCTAGTTATCGTTGGAATCAGTTAATCGATATCAAGGATTAAGATTGATGAATTGAGAGCTGAGCTTCACTGCATTTTTGGAGTGGACTTTTTTTTCCAATTAACACCATATCAACACTTCGTTGGTCAACATCACTACGACTAATGACAAAGATACTAATTGACTTTCGCGGCCCCTTTCAAATCGGTCAATGGTATCAGGCACTCCATACAACAGGCAAACAGGCACAGGGATGGGATCGGTGCAACAAGAAGAAAGCTTGCTTTAACCCTGCGTAGGTAAAATCAGAAATTTTCTGTATTCTGGTTTCAACTGGATAATTCTGATAAAATAATTATTGTTTTGTTTGTAAGTGACCAATGACCACTCATTAACTTATTTTGAAGTAATTAAATTGTTGAAGAAAATTATTTTCGTCTGCTTTGTAGAAAAGTTTTATCACACAATCAACGTTTTTTTGAAGTAATTATTTACTAATTTAAACCTTAATAGCCACAAGACTGCCTTGGAAGTTCATACCAAGACCATGGATACTAGTGGCGTAGCCAGGTCGGGTGACACCAGGGGCGGCCCTAAATGGTGTCACCCTTTAATGCCCCGCCCCCCTCTTCTTCTGAAATAATTATACTATGTGTAGGTATGTACGATTATTTTTTATTTAAAAGTAAGTAGATAATACAGGAATTCATAAAGATGAGTGAACTTAAATTCATGCGTACTTAACTTAAGTCACAAAATAGTTAAAACCTCTACGAGTATGAGACCAATAAGGCAAATTTTTATTTACAACATGTTCTTCTTAAAGATCTTGGAAGATATTTGTTTACATACAACTTTTTTTTTAAATGACTATTTAATTGCTCGTATTTGTTGTAGGAAATTGTTGTATGTATGTGAGTACATATTTAAAGTACCAAATTTACATTGCGATATATGAAGCTTTAAAAAAATATTTTAAAAATTTTCCAGTTTTTCGCAGCAAACTCTGAAATAACATTGTCGAAATCTAATTAGCTAGGAAATTCGTTTTCTATTGATAAAATGGCTAGGTCGCATATCCTAGATTGACACATAGTTGAGCATAAATATGATTTAATTGGATTTAACTTTGAAAAATCTTTTTCACATGAAGCCACAGAGACACTAAATGTTAAGAAAACAATCGAAGAGCTAAAGATACGTTTGAAACAGACTCTATAAAGTCCCATTCTACAATAAAAGTTAGAATATCAAGCGTAGTCCATTTACTTGCGACTTTAAATTCAATGTTTGCTGCCTTAATTTGTCTACGAAGTCATTGTATTTCTACTTTAAGTTCTTTTTCCACAACTTCATCGTAGTGCGACGCCAACTTTTTATGGTTGATGCTTATTCCGAGCTTTGAGCAAATAATACTAGCCTTCTCCAATGCACCTTCCACTACACATTCCCGCTTTTCTTGTAAAAAGCGAATTAAGGCATTCGATTTCGCTATTACTTTATCGACAGTTAGTCCTGGAGTTGGCAAATATTTTAGTGTAGCATCCACTTCCTCCAACACATCGTGCAAAAAACAAATGAAAGTATAATTTTAGACCATTACACCTACTTACTTAGGTAATTATAATATTTTTTTCGCTTTAGGGACATTGAACGGGTTTCACACCAAAAATGGTGACACCCGGGGCGGACCGCCGTCCCCCCTCCCCCCTGGCTACGCCACTGCATGATACATTTCCTTTGCCTTGATTCAGGAACTATAGACTGATACAAAAAAATACGTCAACCGGCTACACAACCGACCGTAAAAATATATACTTTTCGTACTAAAAAGTAAGCTCTGGCAACACTGCTCTCATTTGATGCTAAGTATGTCAGATTATGATTGGTCAATAGCATAGCGTGAGATTAAAAATTATCTTCCATCGAATTTGTCTACGATTTAAGAGCGGAAACTTATTACATACACATATTAAAAATTATCTTCCATCGAATTTATCTACGATTTGATTTGAGAGCAGAAACTTACGACATACACAGATTAAAAATTATCTTCCATCGAATTTATCTACGATTTGATTTGTGAGCAGAAACTTACTACACACTCGCAATCTCTTCCATAAGAACTTTTCACTGCTTCATCTTTTTCTGCCAAAGTATTTATCAGTTATTGCTTACAATTCACTCATAATTATTACAATAAATGAATCGCTACGTGCTACTTGCTCGCTTCTTACGTATATGGTACAAAAAACAAAGCTAATTAACATCCACCTATTTTTTTCACCACCCCAACTGTCATCTCGACTGTCAATATTGAATGTTCACATCGTGTGCGCAGATATAAATTACTATTTTCGCAGACTGTCGACACTCCTACTAAAACAAGCTCCTACTTCTAAACGATTGCTAACTAAATAAAGTGTCGTCATATTAAAACTTCAGGCTACATGTTCAGATGCAGTCGGTGCAAGTGTGTGGGTGACGCGACGTTGGCAAATGTTTCATGTCATATTTGCAAGTTTTAGCACTGGAGAAACGGATGAAAAAAAAATGTCAATAAATGATTTCAAATTTTTTTTCCTGTGTTTTTAGCTCCTTTGTTGCTGTTGCTGCATCAGCATCACAGCAATATTTATGCTGCACATCCTTACTGCAGCATGTTTTGCATTTAAATGATGATGCTCCGTGAATCATTGAAAATGTATACTTCTCTATGCAGTTTGTGAGTGTATGAGTGTGTGTGTGCGTGTGTGTGTTTGCATAAATTTACGAGTATGTTGCATGTTAAAATTTCTTCATTATTTGTGCTGCTCGCTGAATGAGCGACAACGACTTCAACGACGAGCACTTTATTATTGACACAACGGGAAATTGGTCATTAGTTGTAGACACTCGCTGCTTCAAGCAACATCACTGCCACCACCTTAGCCTCAATCACAATCACTACCAGAGCTATTATACCTGATTCTGGCTCTGGCTTTTGGGTTGGGTTGACTGTACCGCAGTTTGTTATGCTGCTGCAGCATGTTTCTGTTGCTGCTGCAGTTGGAAATTTACTTAGCGACATACAATTACCAAGGTGTGATGTTGTAAATTGTTAGCAAGTTTTGTTTTTTTTTGTACATTTTTCTTAAAAAAGATTTGCTGTAATTTCATTTGCAAATTAATGTTTGCTTTGTCAACAACAACAGCAACAGCAACATCGTCGTAATTGTAAAATTGTTAGTGTAATATGCAAAATATGACCGTAAGATGTCAAGAAACTGTTTTTGCGGTGACAGTTTGTGCTGGCATGAGGCACTCACAGGTGCGTGTTGACGGTTAGCGTTGACCATCAGGCATGGGTTGGCATAAATTCGCCTTTAATCCTTAATGTTGCTACTTCATGCTGCTGGTGCACATTCATTGTCACGAAGCTGAGTAAGCAATTCCAATTATTGGGTAATACATAGTTAAGTATTCGAGTGTGCGCGTATAATTGGCCATTTAAAATCGTTTAAATGGCACTACCTGAAACCAATTTCAAATTCACAGAACAATTTTCCACATTCCACAAATGGCACGAGGCAAAAATGATTGATTCTGGGAATGAGTAAAAGCAAGTTTACTGCTCGTTTTTTGAAGTTACGAGCAGTAGGGTAAAATTGTTTGGAGCGTCGCGAGATTGTAACGAAAATTCCGTCACGAAATCGACTCTTAAACGTGGCTGGCAGGGTTGAGAGGGTCAAGTGGCAGAAAACAGATAAAATCGGCTTATTCAATTCAAACCGGATTAGAAGACTTTGCAGCATGTTAATACGATTCAAGTACAGTAACTCTTGCAAAGTCCAATAGAATTTCCTTTTTGTCGTACATTCTATGTAGTGCTCCTCCAATTCTGCTTCTATTGAAACACGATCACATAAAATTTGCCGATCACATTGCAATATTTAAGGGAACAGTTAAAAAGCAAAGGAGAACAGTAGGTCTTCGTTTCAGTAACGATTTGCTTGTTCTCGACCGTTCCGACCGTTGTGACGTCACTCTCACACTTAAAGGCCGTCACTCTCAAATCGAGTTTAAAAGCTTGATTATGCATAGGTAGCTTAACGCAACGTAGCGTGACGTAAACAATCTGTTAAAGATAGAACACTACGCTGCGTTAGGATTTCGATAATCACTTGCTCGCAATGCTCATATGCTTAGACTAAGCAAAGAATAGAAATTGTTGCGGTTCGCCTACCGCAAAATCTAGATCAACTCGATTTCATAAGAGAAATTATAGAACATATTTGCTGAAACGGAGATAGTCCCTACTTATTATCTACTACTGCCCATGGAGGGCCTAGACCGAGCTTTTTACAACCACTCATGTCTTGCGCGTTATATTTGTACCTGAATGAAAGAGACCAACAGTTTTATACCTTATCCAAGAAGTGACTACCAAGAAGTGGTGTCGTGTAGAACAATTTTTCTTTGCCTTTTTCATTTTGCCTGTGCCGAGATTCGAACCCCGGACACTCTGTGCGGGACAGGCCAACGCACCACCAACTACGCCTAAGCGACCACTACGTTGATATGAAATAAGCTCGTCCATGACATCTGCTCTCTCAATTTCGTCGCATGTTCAGTTTTGCTAGAAATTTTTGTTGGAAAACATAATTGGACCGATCAATGCGTAATTTTAGGTAATAAAGGGTGTTTTTTTTTTAGAAGTGTGGTTTTCAATCTGGCAATACTTTTTTCGGAGTTAGTCTTTTTGACAGCTGTCACTTGTTTTATGCTCAGTTTGGTTTGCCATTTCATAATGAATAGACTTACTCCTGAACAACGTTTGCAAATTGCGCAAATTTATTACCAAAATAATGGTTCGGTTCGCGCGACTTTCACAAGAAAATTTTGTTCAGCGACGAAGCTCACTTTTGGTTGAATGGGTACGTTAATAAGCAAAATTGTCGCATTTGGAGTGAACATAATCCACAAGCCATTGTCGAGACGCCGTTACATCCTCAAAAAGTCACTGTTTGCTGTGTTCTATGGGCAGAGGGAATCATTGGTCCTTATTTCTTCAAAGATGAAGCCGGTCATAATGTTACAGTCATGTTACAGGGGAACGCTATAGAGCCATGATTAATGAATGACTTTTTCGTGCCTGAATTGTGAATTGGAGGATGTTGATGTGAACGACCTTTGCTTCCAGCAAGACGGCGCTACATGCCATACAGCCAACGAAACAATCAAAATCAATTTATTTAAGGAAATTTTTGGTGAGCGCATTATCTCGTGTCGTGGGCCTGTGGCTTGGCCTCCAAGATTGTGCGATTTAACACCGCTGGACTATTTTTTGTGGGGTTATGTGAAGTCGCTTGTCTACGCAGATAAGCCCGAGATGATTGACGTCTTCGAATAGAATATTCGGCGCGTTATTACTGACATATGTCCCCAATTGCTGCAAAAAGTGGTTGAAAATTGGTCCTTTCGGCTGGAATTTATTCGAACCAGGCGCGGCGGCCACTTGCCTGAAATCGTTTTTAAAACATAATGGCAAAACCTTATCTTTATAATAAAGCTAAAGTCTTGACCTTAACCTTAAATTATATGCGTTTTATTTCTTCTTGAAAACCACACTTCTAAAAAAAACACCCATTATAACAAAGATAACCTTTTCAGTACTTTTCTAGTTTTAGGAGTAAAAACGGGTTTTATTGTCCATCAAATAAACGTAAAAGTAAATTTATTCACCGAATTTATTCACTATTTAATAAGAGTTTTTAAAATTTCGTTTGTATTGCAAATAAGTTGACATGTTTATTATCCAATATTGCCAATTTTTACAACAGTTGTAAAGGCTACTTCAAAGAGATACCAGATCAAAGATTAATTTCTGTAAAATACATTTTTAAATTGCATTTAAAAGTTTTTCATATGTATATATTTGAGAAGGTGCCACGCTTGCATTTCACTCAGTTTCCACTCTCGTACTCATTTAAAAAATAATGCCAAAGCAAGGTGAATTTATATAAGGTGCCAGCAGCAGTACAACAAAATTCACCAGGGCAACAACAACAGAGCTTTATTGTTGCGGCCATAATTGCGGTATTATTATAATATCAAAATCAGCTGACGAAAGCAGTAATAAAAAATAATAACAACACATCTTTGTTGTTGTGGTGATGTTATAACATTTTATTACATTACAATGTCAAAATCAGCTTTTCACCACGAAAGAAGAATAGGAGCCTTATTCGCCTCGTCCCAAAGCTTGTAATTAACGCCTCTTTTCAAAAATCTATATCCAATGTGGATTCAAAACTATACTTTTAAACTTAAACTAATATAAACTAATATAAAGAAAAAATATATATATTAAAAGCAAATAGTTTTTAAAATTTATATTTCCAGTACTTTTGAGAAAAACAAAAAACATTTTCTCACACATTTCGTTACCATTTTACCGAACACAAATAAAATATACGAGCTGTTGTAGCTGGAAAAAAGGAGAGAGCAAAGTTTGTAAGCAAAATGCTGAATTCCATATACGGGTGCAATTTTTAGTATGGTGGTTTATTCCTATTCCTTCTCACATAATTATGTATATAAGTAAGTACTTTTCAAGTTAGTTTTTCTTTAATTTTCGCAACGCGTCAATTTATGTTGCCAGATCGTCCAAACATGTACAAATATAACACGCACAACATGAGTGAGCCCTCCATGGGCTATTGTGCCATTAAAAGTAAAATAAAAAGTAAGATCGTCCAAACATCATTTGGCTTTGAAAGTGTCCACCAAATGGTGCTGCGGTCATCCGCAAGGCAACGCTGCGCATGTGCTCTACCATAAATACAAGCTACTGAGAGCAAAAGCATTCGAACATAGTCGCTATATCTCAGTGTTGCATTCTCTCTTTGTGAGAGGCTGAGGTTTTAGAAAAATGTATGCAATACTCGGTGAAAGAGTACGCTATAAAACGACCTGAAAACGTCAAATTGAAGACAATGGCCAGCAATCGCGAAGAAGGAGTTTTGATTTGAGACTTTATGCCCCTTCATGAGCTGAAAGCCAAAAAGAAACCAAAAGATATTGTTTCATTCAACTGCAAAATCGAATTTGTATTTCTTTTACTGAAGCTATTCACTACTTGCTTTTGAATTATTTGATGCAGCCCATAGCTTCTAGACAGCCTTAGCCTAACAAATTGAATTAAATATTATCACGAATTAGCTTATTTATTTGCCAATGCAATGGAGGAGCTACAAGATTTGTTTACTTCATTTCCTACACTTTCAGCTGTAGCTGTTTTAAAATGAGTATCAGCGATTATTCGGAAATTTGTAGGTATTCGAAATCAAGAAGAAGCAACGAACTGTTCATCACGACATCTTTCACATCATAATGATTTTCTGCACCTACTCCATCATTATGAAGCAGCATGGCCACTTTAAATCAAGCACGTTCAAAACGCCGCGACTAGAGACTAGCAGCAACAGCAGAAACAACAGAGAGAGAGAGAGAGAGAGAGAGAGAGAGAGAGAGAGAGGAGGGAAGGAATAGGGGAAAAAAGGCACACAACTTACAAAAAAAAACAACAACTTTAAAATTATCTATTTCCAAGTAACGCGCAACCCACACAACAGACAATTGCTGATGATTGCTGCTGTTGTTGTTGGTGTTCTTGCTGTTGGTGCTGATGCTGGTGGTTCAGTTGAGAGATGTCGCTGTCGTGTCGTCGTTGTCGTTGTCGTCGCCGTATATACAAATCATCATTAACTTCATCTGAGCAGAAACGGTTTTTGCCTAACAACGAACCAAACGAACGCGAATTCGTTTTACTTTTGGATTGCACTTCAGCATTTGTATTTGCATACAAACATACATACATGCATACATACATACATACATACATACATGAATAACTAAATACGATATTTGCACCTTGCTGCTGCTGTATTCTCATTTACATGTGCAGCGCGCAGCATCTTTTTATTCTTCTAATTCAACTGCTGCTTCTTCTGCTTTTTCTTCAACAAATAGTGCACCGATGCTGCTGTTACTATTGCTGCTGTTGTTGCTGCTGCTACCTTCGTTCGTGTGCAACATGCAACAAACCGATTTATAACTGTCATGGCGCTCGTTTAATCTTGCCAATGTGGTATGTGCTGGTGCGGTGATGATAATACGGTGCTCGTTGCGGCAACACAAGTATGTGTGTGTGTGTGTGTGTATGTATGAATGCAGCTCTGTAACGCAGTGTTGCATTTCGCGTGCATAGTCCCTGCTCACTAGGCACCACCTAGTATCTATTTTAATGTATTTTTATGTTGATTATGCTTATTGCCAAAGCTTAGTCAAATATATTGCATTACTAACGATATGGCTTAAAGATGCAATTGTTGTTGTTGTTGTTGTTGCTGTTGTTGTTGGTTCAGCAGCAATTTTCTAAAGCAAATCTCCTGCAATGTTAAAGCACACACACACACACACAAACACACACATCCACACACATACCGAAACACTTACGAGTTGTATTAATGCCTTACATTTGTAAGAAAGACAACATGTAACCAGCAAAAAAGTAAAGAAGGCAAACACAAAATGGTGTAGGTGTAATATTACCCGGAAAATCACAAGTACATAATAGTTATGTTCGTTTCATATTACAGCAACAAAAGCAATAGCAACACTACACCAACAACACTACACCAGCAACAATTTCTTTAATAATAAAACGCAGCAGCAATGTTATTCTCAGTTTGTTTTTCTCATCATTTTTTAGTAGTATTTTTGTAGTATTTTCCTTCGGAGGGATTAAGCTGAAGTTTACTGCCAATGTGTACTTCAAATAAGTTTTACTTAAAGTCTATGCACTCGTGCTTGCACAGTAAAGGAAATGAAAATGGTAGCAGCAAATGTTGTCATGTGTAATTATAGTACGTTGCCAACGCATAGCCCGATTCATTCATTGTTGTTTGTTTGTTTGTTTGTCTGCTGCACAGATATGACATTTACAATTGCTCTTGAAAGGGTTTACTATACTAGCTATACATAGTGAAATGTTGTTTAAACATATTGGCTTTATATCTACAGTTATGGAGAATTTTACTGTTGCACATACGCTTTTGAGAAGTGTTTTCAAAATGAATCCGTCTTTTGTTGCTTTGTATTCATTGGAAATGCAACTTAATCCTTTCCCTTAGTTGGTTCTCATTCAAAACCTTCTTACAATCCCACCGATATGAAGTGAATGAGAATTACAAGACAGTGTGCAAGTACAGCTCTTGGCAGGCAAAGGGAAAACCTCCAAGCGATACAGAATTACCAACCCGCTGGTTGTAACCAGCGTTAAACTCTACGTCCAATCACGGTTGCCGTATTACAATAGGCCTTTCTGGTCTAAATGTGTCGTTCTATAGAACAGCAAATGTACCCTAACCTAACCTACACAATCGATGGAGAATATCTCAGAATAAAGGTCTTTCACCTTTCTTTACTTTCGCTGTCTTTCACCTTTCTTTACTTTCGTGTGTGTTAGACTGCTACGCAGAGTGTCCGGGGTTCGAATCTCGGCACATGCAAAATCAAAAGGTAGAAGAAATAATTTTTCTACACGGCATCACCTCTTGGCAGGCAGGCAATGGCAAACCTACAAGAGTAAAAACTGCCTATGAAAAGCTTTTCACTTCGCCGTTCGGATTCGGCATTAAACTGTAGGTCCCTTCCATTCATGTACAAATCTAACACGCACAACATGAGTGGATGCGAAAAGCTCGGCCTAGGCCCTCCATGGGCTGTTGTGCCATTAAAAGTAAAGTAAAGGTCTTTCACCAATAGGATTTTAAATTAAATTAAATCAAAGTTAAGTCAAACTTGCAAGGGACTGCCTTACAATGTTTTAAATGGTTTCCATACAATTGAATCGTACTTAAAAAAATGTCCACACAGATTTGTCTGCTCCACAAATTACAATTAAGTAAAATATCCACATTTATTTGTTATCACTTAAATGCGTAATTTTTCATGCATTTATGTAATTTAACTTTGTTTTTTGTTCGCTTCAGCTTCAAATGTTGTATTCTCGCACACATCTACACTTACCTGGATGGTGAATATGGTGAATAATGCGGTGTGTGCGCTGAGTGTGAATTGCGTAATGGAAATCCTGGCATTACTAACGGTTGCGAACCGCTCATTTGACAGTGCGGTCCACCGGGACCATTCATGCCACCAGGGCCACCGACGCCGACAGGCACGCCACCAACACCACCGCTGCCGCCGCCACCACGATCAATGCCGCCACCATGTCCACCGATTGTATTATTACCCGTTGACATACTTTGCGCCATCTGTTGTTGGTGACCGGAACCTTGCATGGGGCCCAACCTATCAATGAGATGGGAAAGTGGGAAAGGTTAAAAATGAGTTGTGTAAAAAAATTGCATCAAAAAATTATTAAATATTTATAAAGTTGGCATTGTTTGAAGGTTTTGTTTGTATTCATTATCCGAATATGTAGTGTAGGTGTAGGTGTAGGTGTGTGTGTGTGTGTGTGTATGTGTGAATGTGTATGTGAAGTTGGAATAAAGTCGCGTCGCGTCATCCACTGTTGAATTATGCATATTGTTGACAATACCAATGTTTTATACCCTCAAATGACATTGTACATTCGCATCGCAGTTCTCTGCCCTGTGCCTCTCTCTCTCTCTCTCTCTTTCTCGCTCACCACTCTGTGGTGTTTTCTGTATATTGTCACCGTGCACAATGACCGTTATAGTCAAAGTTAAGTAAAGCGGAAATTTTAAATTAAAAAACATAAATCAAAGGCGCGCAAGTTGAGCGCCATTTTGTTGCCATTGTTGTTGTGATTGTGTTTTTTTCACTCTCTCTTTGTTTTATTTCTATTTTTTTTTTTTTTTTTGTACATTATTATCGCCAACATTAAACGGATATGCGCCTACGGGCACTCGATAACAGTTCAATATTTTTTTTTTTTCCTTTTTTTCGCATAAAACTGTTCGACCGCCAAAAAGTATGCTATATTATTTGTTTTATGGGCAAAGTGCAAGTGGTTGCATTTGCGTGAAGTGGAAATTTATTGCTGCTGTAAATGCAATAGCAACAACAACAACAACAACAACTTATTGACTCTTTTCGTTGTTGTTGTTGTTGTTAAGTACATATAAAAATAAACTATGTACAATAGATTCCTTGTTCCGTTATTTTTTGTTTTTACCTTTTTATGGAAGTTGCAGATTATGGATTTTTATTGTGAATTTATGTGTGGCATAGTTTTAGGTTAGCAAAAAAAATAATAACAAGGCTTTTAGTGCTTAGTTATAAAATATTGAATGACTAAAAGGTTTTTGTTTTGCTTTTAAACTGAAATTGGCTTTACGATTATATTTTTGGTAATAAATTATGGGCATATGCTCCCAATTGTTGTGCACCTACAAAAATGCTATAAGCATATAAAGTTCTGAGAACAAACGCTGGTATTTTCAGAAATGAGAGGCATATCCTGGGTGTTCCAACCGTCAACTTCGCAAGCTAAGAAACTATTATAAGATATTTCTTCTCGCATAAGCTCAGTGACATACAATCGAAAACTGATATTTTGATCAGAGAAGCAGGTCACCTCAAGAAGACCAAAGGCAACAACTTCAGCAGCTACTACATAACAATCACAGGCCAGCCTGTGGTGGAATCAGTGGAAAAATTGTGTTTGGAGGAGCTCACAAGTTCCCAGCAAAACAAAAATCTTATTACCTTACTTTGTTTAAGTCAATCCTCACATATGGAAGTTAAACTTGATGTAACATAAGATCACAAAAAAATTACAAATATTAATCCATAAATAAATGTGAGCGGATTATTGACAGAATAGAATCTCTATAATCTCTATAAGAATTGATGATCTTTGGAACTTTGTAAGCGAAGGCAAAGATGAGGTGTTTAGGACTTAAACTATGAAAAAAACAGCCAACTGAATCAGAAGAATGTAGCTTGACTGGAGCCAATAAAAAATGAGAAGAACAAATGGACACGTTCCATTCAACAAACTTTTTCGTTTTCTTTTTAATGGCACAACAGCTTTCTAAGCTTTTCGCATCCACCCATGTTTTGCGTGTTATACTTTTACATGAATGGAGGAACCTATGCCGAAGAAGAATGTAGCTTGACTGGAGCCAATAAAAAATGAGAAGATCAAATGGACACGTTCTAACAGCTTTCCCAGCTTTTCGCATTCACCCGAAAAGCTTTTCATAGGCAATTTTTATTTTTCTAGGTTTTCGGAGATCAGCCAAAAATAAAACTTCACAAATCATTAAAACGTCTACACAAAATAAAGTCAAGTGGGAGCTTGATTCATGTACAAATATAACACGCACAACATAAGTGGATGCGAAAAAGCTCGGCCTAGGCCCTCCATGGGCTGTTGTGCCATTAAAAGTAAAGTAAGGGAGCATCCAAGAGGAGAAGAAGGGGCGAGGAAGAGGAGCAACTTTGGTCCTACCAAAGCCAATCTCTTGATTTCTTCAACATTACAAATTTCCCTCTAAGTATTTGAAATGAAAATGAGAGATTCTCCAATTGAATTATTTTTTTTTATTCTAAAGAACATGACAAGATTGGAAACTTATTGCCCTAGGATAAAGAGTGGAAGTTTCTATATGAAACAACCTACTTAAATCTAAAAAGTAAAATTACCGGCAATTTCCAATAATTCCTTTAACATTGTATTGTAATTTTCAGATCTTTTAATAACTAATCAAACTTTAATCAAACATGCACACATTCCATGCATAATTAGTAGATTAGATGAACTACAGTTTTCTCCTAATTTCCTTGCTGGGAAAATAAACAAAAATAGCAAAGTTTTCATACTAATAACCACTTCACTTATATAGTAACTGCGAACAGGGCTAGCTAGCAACAACTTTCGCTTCGTTCCACAATACTGAAACTCGGTCTCTCTACATGCCTCTACTCTCTCTTCCTCTCTCACTCTCTGTGTATACTCAAACACATGCATATGTATGGTATGTCTGTACATTGAAAAGGGGTTACGACCACGGAAACATTTATAACTTCCCAATGTTCATCCAATGTGCTACAACAACTACTGCATAAATTCGCCCTTGCTCTTCCTCTCTATCTCATTTTCTCTCCATGTGTGGTCTAAAACTCCAGCTGACCACTTCCTTCCTATATTTTCACCACATCGAAACGTTACCATAGCTTAACTACTACATACATATGCACATACGAGTACACAGACGACTGCTGTGTGTTTATGGTCGAACAACTTAATTTAAATTGCTTAAATCTATTTTTGTTGCTAATAAATCACCAAACACAGCATGTGCTTCTGAAGCTTTACACGTACCTATACGTTGCCAGGGGAGGCCAATGCAAGGCCCGGGCAATGCCAGGCTAGGCAGGCAAGCAGGCGATATGCTGATAAGGTTTAGAATACCGGACGAAGAAGAGTAGAAGTTATAGAAGTAGAAAAGGGGTAAAACGACGAATATGTAAATGTGCTACTGCCAACTTTTATAAGCATAAACACATAACTACTTATATATATTGGTCTGCACTCATACATTCAGACATACGCAAATGTTTACTTACTTCTCTTAATAAATTAGTCTAAATATGTATATGCTCGCTTTCATTTTACGTTGGTAAGAGATTTTAAAATGTTTGGTGATAAGTTTTGTGGGTTCATTTGAATGGTTGCATAAATTTAATAATTTTTACTTTACAGCTGCATAGTTTTAGGTGTTTTCTAAAACTAATGAGAATGCTTTTAATTTCAGTTATAATTAGGTATAATGAGTGGCTGTCATGTAATCGAAGACTGTCACCATAAAGTCGTGGAAGATAAAAAAATATGAAACATTATAAATTACTCAAAGGTTACGTTAGAGTGGCTGTCCTATAGTAGGTTACACTTAAGCCAGTGAGGCCCTTTGCACTACGACGTGGATTGTGGACAGTTTAACGCCACTTCCGAACTACAATCTTTTATAACTTGGTGTTTTTGCATTTGCTTGCCCAGAGGTGTACTTGTACCCTTTCTTATACTTAATTCTCATTCGTTTCAAATCGGTAGAAATATTGGCAGATTATTAATGCGAATTAACCACCAGGCCAAGACAGGAATCAAACCAGCAACCTCACGGGTGAGTGTCTAATGCTCTACCCACTAGACTATCGAGGTCGTCACTCAAATTTCACTAAACTCATAGTTTTGATTGCAGGCCACAGCTGTGATAAAACACCAAGAGACAAAGTTTCCTTTATTTCGATTTCAAGATTTTATGTGTATAGTATTTCCCATATTGTTTTCGATATCGAAAAATACAGGGCTAATTTAAAGATTATTTTTCTAGAACAAAATGTAGTTTTAAAATTATTAATTTAGATTTGCTTTTGGTTTCGTTTGAATGATACTTTAGAGCAGAGATGCGTAAAGAGCAATGAGAGCTCCTTTCTTTCAATGCATTTGATAAGGCATGTTCAAACACCGTTATATAAGTAGGTGTACAAGGTGCTGCTTTAGAGACCGCTTTGAAGAGAGAGAGAGAGAGAGAGAGAGAGAGAGAGTAAAACAAAATTAACTGAAATTCCTATTAATTTTTTATTTTTGTTTTTGTAATTCGTTCTATGAAGGAGAGTAACATACAGAAAACGTTATCGAGAGAGGGAAACAATTGGCGCTCTTTGCTCATCTCTGATATAAACAAAAGGAATCTACATAAATCTATACAAGTTGTTGTTGTTGTTGTTAATTTATTCCATTCCGTTGGCAAAGAAAGAGCAATAACGAAAGAGAGAGAGAGAGCGAGAGAGTGAAGAGAATTAAATTAAAAACGAACGAATTTGTTATTGTTGTTGTTGCATCTCATTGCATAAATAAAGTTAAATACAAATAAACTGTTTTCAATTAGTTTTCTGTGCTGCATTTATGAGTCTAGTTAAATGTAATTTGTAGCTTTTTTGTAGCATAGTAACTTGAAGATTATTTTTTTTTTTTTTTTGGAACTTAATTAATTCCATTAGTGGTCGCTGTGGCGTAGTGGTAGTGCGTTGGACTGCTACGCAGAGTGTCCGGGGTTCGAATCTCGGCACAGGCAAAATCAAAAAGAAAAAATATTTTTTCTAGACGGCACCACCTCTTGGCAGGCAATTGCAAACCTACAAGAGTATAAATTGCTATGAAAAGCTTTTCACTTCGCCGTTCGGATTCGGCATTAAACTGTAGGTCCCTTCCATTCATGTACAAATATAACACGCACAACATGAGTGGATGCGAAAAGCTCGGCCTAGGCCCTCCATGGGCTGTTGTGCCATTAAAAGTAAAGTAAGTAATTAATTCCATTAGAAAATTGTGGCAACAGAACGCACCGTACAACTAATGTGACGTGACATTCGACCTATCTCTCTCAGTATTGATAGTGTCCCATATACAGCGTACACACAGACACACACACAAAAACAGACGTCATGTGGTGGTGGTGTCGGTCTTCGTCGAATGTCAACCACATTTTTAGCCTATAGCTAAAAAATCTTACAAATTTATGCACACACACTCGCTCATAGAAATATATGTATACAAGTAATGCCTACATATATACCATATGTATATATCGTTACCTTAATGTAGAAAGACCCTAGCAATTTTTTTTTTCAAATTTAAAGTACTTGCAATTTTGAATGGACTGCGTACGCGTAGTCAATTTCATCAGAATCTGACGGAAACCCAATAGTGAGAAAAAAAATTATAGTTAGGCCCTTTCTACATTAAGATAACGATGTATAGAATATTTGTATGGCTACAGCATAATCATCACTGGAACGACATTATTTCAATTTCAGATAAATTTTATAGGGTAAATATTTTTGCAGTGCCAGTGCACATGAATTGACGTATGACGTATTTAGGTTTATTGTGATGAACGAGTATACATCATTGATTCGATTTGGAATCGGATTGAATTCGATTCGATGGATATATAAATGCCTACTTACATATACTCGTACGAACGCACATGTGGTACATACAATATCAAATATGTATAAATTGCATTTGCAGCGACGATTCTTCAGTAAATATTACATTACAACGATACACACAAACAAATTGAGATGCATACACATACACGCACATGCACACGCACACACAAATATAAATCTGCAAAGGATAATCAATTATGTGCGCATATTTGGTTTTTGCTTGTGCGTGACAAAACTTTGTGAAGAGGCAAGTCAATCTAAACATATAAAGATATACTAAGTATAGGCACCTACATACATACATAATTTATATATGTTTGTGTGTGTGTGTGTGCGTGTGTGTATGTGTTATTCATTTATCAATATTATTTTGTATACATTTTCAGCATTAAAACCACAACAAAATTTTGTGAGCATCAAAATCGAATATTGTCGTTTCTCTGTTTTGTTGTTGTTAGTTCGTTGATTTTGTTATAATTCGTTTTGTTGTTGTTGTTTTTGTTGTGAAATTTATATGGAGCACGAACATAGTATACTTGTATGTATGTATGTATGTACTTAGATTCACAGCTTGAATTTACACTGGTTTTAATTAATTCAGGTAAAATAAATGTTAATTGTGTAAATGCAATTTCATTTACATAGCCTTACTGTCTCTTTACACTACACTGCGGGTGTAGCATACATAGTAGATAAAAGGGTCAAGGATGATGCGTACGTGCAGATAGATATTGACAATTGAAATACTCCCGTAGTACTACACATTTAATATTTACGACATCGAAATGTAAGTAAGGCATTGCGCATTGCGCATTGCAAGCACTTGTATAACACACATTCTCGCAATTGTGTTCTTTGTTTAAAAATTTAATTATTATTTGATTTGTTCTTTTAATTTGAATTTACTTCAAGTTTATCAGAACAGTGCAGTGCATTCTCTCGCGCTCTCTTTTTTTCAATTATTGATGGAAAACCATCGTTCGGCTGGCTCTCGGTAGAAACTACATTTGAAGTCGCGCGTAACCGCAAAATTTGTCCTTCTCTCTCTCTCTCTCTCCCTTAAAGTCTCCACAACAAAAAGACTAAAAATCATAAAGCACATAGAATGAAACTGTGAAAGCCGACGGGGCGATCGGCTACATACCATACAAACAATAAAACAAACGTCGTCTCTCTCAGTTTCAACTCATGTACTCTATTATTATAAGCAAAAGCTTTCAAAATTTTAATGTCAGGTTTAGCCACTCTCTTTTGAAGTGGCTACAGTTCTGCAAACACAAATCATTATGTCCATCCAGTCTTGAACGGTGTAAATGAGAACTTTTTTCATTTTCATTCGGAGGAGGGACGGAGGGAATTCCATTTGTGAGCACAGGTGCCACGGGTCTTTTAAAACAGGCTTCCAAAATATTTTGATAAAGATGCAACTTAGATTTTCAAAGACTTATTTTTATTTCCTTTAAAATATAATTATTCTTCGGTCAAATTAAAATTCTACCAAATTCTACCAAATCTTACCAAAATATTTTTAAATTTTTTTATAATGTTGTTGGATGCTTACAAAACCAAAGTCCCAGTCGAGTTGTAGCACATACTACATACTTATACATATCAAATAATTAATTATAGGTATAGAACTTTAAGGAAGATTATAAAATTTATATGTTCGCATGCCAAAATCTAAAGAGAAATGACAAATTATTTGAACAGCCTGCCACCCTCTGCACCAAACCACTACGAACTATTCCCCGTGTTTTCCCATTTTTGTAGCTGCCACGTGCAAGTATTGATCTGTATTGCACAGATACCTACAATATGATAGCTTAAAGGGATTATTGATGTCGATGGATGGAAAATGAATGTTGATGTTGATATACGGACACAGCAAAAAAGTTGACGATGATTGTGATGAATTACTTGTTTTTTGTGAACATTAGACTTTATTTATTTTGTAAATGGCAAAATGCCGAAGGCTATGGAGCAGTAGAGGAAAACTAAATATTGAAAATGTATATATCGAACAAGAAACATACATACATAATTGTACGAATTTGATATTTTATGTATGATTATGAAAAGTGTGGAGAATTAATGTAATTTAATTATTAGTTATAGTTAGAATAAATAAGATTTTCTTTATCCACATATTAAAAGAAATTCTGCATTTATTGTGGCATGAAATTGAACAATGATTGTTATCACTGATCGCTGTTTTGTTTTGATATGCGAAAATAGTATATACATAAGTAGTTACGTGAAAAGATATCAAATTCAAGAAACTAAAGTAGAATGGGGAAGTAAAGAATGACGTCACCGTTCGATGTTTATTACCTGAGTTGTATACGATAAGCTCTGTGCAAATGAATTCGTCAAAAACAGCACTCTTACTTTCTCTCTTTCTTTCTCTCTTTCTCTCTCTCTCTCTCTCTCTCTCTCTCTCTTGCTTTTGCTCCATGATATTCGGTTTGCCCACGATAACCACCCGAGAGTGCCGCAATGAGCGTAACAACAACAACAACCGTTCCATTTTATAACTATTCGTATAATACACTGAGACTAGATAAAAGCACACGGAGTGAGAGAGCGCTTCTTCAAATTTACTTATTCATACCCTCAAGAAAAGAGGGACGACTTCGAATGCTATGTCTTAGGAAGGTCTTAAAAAGTTTTGTCGATGGTATTTCTTACACAAAGCTGTTTTCAGAAAGAAGGGTTTGGTTAGTTTCTATCAAAATATTATTACAATACTTCGATTTTGTATTCATGAGATGGTAAGTGGAAGTCGTTTTTTATTTTTGTTTTGTATGTTGAAAACTGATTTTATTTATTTTTTATTTTTATTTATTGCGTTATCCAAAATAAACCGTTGATGCATTAGTTGTATAAATGAACTTGAATAAATCTGAGAGTAAGACTTGGTCGCTCGTGATGCTGCTTAAGAAGCCTACTATTTTCTTGAGTGTACATTCTGCTATATACATACATACATACATACATACATACATACATACATACATACATGCATTTATCAAATTAATCGAAAACTCCTTCTCTCAAGCACATACCTACATAAACGCTAATAAGCTTTTAACATTAAAATATGCTTCAAAGGTTTCTGATGCCCTCAGGTAAGAACATAAACAAAAAAAACGTAGCAGAAATAAGATCAAATTATATGAGACAAAGAGAGAGAGAGAGAGAGAGAGAGAGAGAGAGAGGGAGAGGGAGAGAGGGAGAAAAGGGAGCTGACTCTTGTTATTAATGCAAAAGAGCTTAATATTGTTAAGTAGCAACCGAAGCAGAGGCAGAGGCAGAGGCAGAGGCAGCAATAAACATGTAGACACTGCAACCAACAGACATAACAAATAACAAAAACAAAAAAAGTAACAACCACAGCAGACAACAAACGTCGATTTCTTCCATTTTTAGGTAAAAAAACAAAAAAATAACCAAAAAAAAAAAACAAAAAAAATCCTCATCATAATTTGAAAATATTTGTATGAAAAAGCTGAAAAAAATGAGGGTAACAAAAATTGTAAAAATTCGTCTTTTACATATATCTAACTACCACATGTGTTCATTCTTTTTCTTTTAATTGCCCAACAGCCCATGGAGGGCCTAGGCCGAGCTTTTCGCATCCTCTCATGTTGTGCTTGTTTCATTTGTACATGAATGGAAGGGACCCACAGTTTTCTGCTGAATCCGAACGGCGAAGTGAAAAGCTTTTCATAGGCAATTTTTACTCTTATAGGTTTTCCATTGCCTGCCAATCGGTGGTGACGTGTATAAAAATTGTTTTTTCTACTTTCTGATTTTGCCTGTGCCGCGATTTGAGTCCCGGACTCTTCTACTACCAACTACGCCACGGTGACCACTACCGCACATGTGCTTTTGTTAAATACTAATATTTATATTGGCGTTGGAGTATTTGTTTTGCAGCTGCATGCTGTTTATATTATTGTATGCTTATTACATTAAAAATTTGCGAGGTTGGTCACCCTTGCTAAAATCGCTGTATACCAGATATATATGTATATGTATGTGTAAATAATTATGTTCGTGTATGTATGTGATTGAGAGAGAGTCTCTTTTTTTTTTGAGTGTTTATTCGTATGAGTGTTTATGCTATTTTCCAACAACAACAATGAAACAGTGTTGCTACTGTGTTTGCATGGAAATTGTTTTTTGTTGCTTTTGTTGCTGCTATTATATATTTCGCGGAAAACCGCCACCATACGCTAACTATAGACCATGTGACTAATAACACCCTCAGGGACTTTCAAAACTCACAAAACTGGAGTATAAAAATGAAGCAGGGAAAACTTATCGCACATTTCCGAAATACCGAAAAGAGACACAAAACATCAAAGTGAAAATTTCTGTCATGTTTTCATAATAGCGTGCACCGCGAACTCCGCCAACAACAACAATAACCAAGGAGGCTTTGTAGTATGAGTGGAGGAGTAGCATTTGCCGAAAAGGGAGTTCGTGTTTTTAGTTTTTTTGGGGCAGGAATATTAATTTTTTGTTTGTTTTTGTTTGCTGCTGGTTGCTGTTGTTAGTACTGGTGCTGCTGCTGCTGCTGCTGCTGCTGCTGCTACCTAAACAGCGTTTGTAATTTTTTGCTTGTTTGTTTCGGACTTATTTGCTCAGGAAGTTGTTAATAATGAGAACGTTAAATATTTGAAGTTGACAATTTGCTTTGTTTGTTGCATTGTTGAAAGCTCCTTTTTTCCTATTTAATTTATTTTCTTATAATACAAAATAAATAGCTGGGAAATTTTTTTTTTTTTCTAGTAACTAATAAAATGTTAATATTCGCACAATTATCGAAAGAGAGAATTTATTTTTAATTAACTTCAGTGGGAGGAGTTAGATTTTTTTTGCCTAATATTCGAGATGATTTAATTTCTGACTACCTGGTAAAAACCTAAATTTGAGAATAATCTCTCAAAAGAGTTTGATGTGTAAAAATCCTTGCTCCCGTAAGCATGGAAGGATTATTTAAGTCATATCTGAGCAACAATCTGAATTAGTAAGACTATAGAAATCAAAGTAGTGTCTCGGTAGATCTACGTTTTGCAACGGGATCCACGTTTGTTGAACGTTTCGCTTAAATTTAATTTAAATTTTGCATTTAATAATTATGCAATGACCCTGGCCAACACCACCAGCGCAGTGAAAATTGGGACAGACCTCTCCGCGTTACAGACAAGGTGACTCCCCATCGTGCGACTTCTTTAACCTTATGCTGGAGAAAATAATTCGAGCTGCGAACATCGACATCTCTGGTCTGGCACTATCATCTACAAGAGTGTCATGCTGCTAGCATACGCTGATGATATTGACATCATTGGCAAAAACGCTCGAGCATTCAGTGTAGCATTCTCCAACCTGGAAAGGGAGTCTCGTCGAGTGGGTCTAGTGGTGAACGAGGACAAAGCGAAATACCTTGTGTCAACAAACAACGAGTCACGGCGTCTTGGACAAAATCTCACTGTTGACAACTATACTTTTCAATTCGTCAAGGATTTTGTTTACCTAGGATCCAGCATCAATACCAACAATAATGTCAGCCATGAGATCAAGCGGAGACTAGCTCTTGCCAACAGGTGTTACTACGGCCTCAGTAGGCAATTTATCGGTGTCCTGTGTGATTGTATTCCCTCTCTGATTCACCCTCCTTCTTTCTCCCACTTATCAATTTTCCTTCCACTCAACACAATGCTCTGCATTCATAGGGGTACACCCTGAGTGTTGAATGTAGCAATAAAAAAAAAAAAGCAGAGTCCTCTCTCGACCGACGAAAATTACGCTCTATAAGTCCCTCATCGTTCCCGTCCTAATGTATGGCGCAAAGACGTGGATATTGACCATCAATGATGAGAGGAAGACACTCCGTAAGATCTACGGTCCAGTATGCGTGGACGACGTGTATCGAATAAGATGAAACGATGAGGTGTATGAGCTGTACGCCGACACTGACATAGTCAAGCGTATAAAAATCCAGTGGCTACTGAACGAATGGAAGAAAGCGCTCCAGCTAGAAGGGTGTTTCATTCGAACCACGGTGGAGGAACACGCAGAAGAGGACGTCCTAATCTCCGTTGGCAAGACCAGGTGCCAGCGCCAGCGCGCTTATAACAGAGGCGAATGGCGAAGCTTTAAAGAAGCAGCCAAGACCGATCATCGGTTGTAGAGCCAGCTTAAGTGAGTAAGTAAGTAAGTAAATAATTAACTTTTCACATATTTTAAAACGAAAAAAAAAAAACTACTAACAAATTAAAATGTCTATGATTACACAAAAGTTGTATTAAACTCCGGGGCGAGTTCTTTAAATGAGAGAATGGACTGGGAAATTTAATTTGGAAATTAAACACAAAAGATTTCATATTTAGAAATTAATACGTTAATTATCGGGAAAATATGGAAAATGAAGTTTACAATAGAAAATGAAAAAGGATCGACCGAACGGTTGAAAATATTCGAAATAATCGAAAGAAGAAAAGTAGAAAGGGCGAAGTAACTTGAAGTAGAAAGAAGCTAGGATCGGGAAATAGAATAAAAAAGGAAATGAAAGAAAATGTGCCTTAGGGTGGCTTACAACAAGTTGCATTATTCAATATTTAGTTTTCAAAAAGAAAAAGCATAAAAAATCGTTAAGTCGTTAGGAGATACACATAGTATATCTTAATATGTAATAGTATCTTAGCCTCCCACACATTGTTACTATACATCCGCATAATTTTCACAATGTTTTTTATGCATTTTCATTCCCCTTTCCTCTCATTCTCTCGGCACTTTACTCTTCCTCCTTAAAGTATGCTACATTTCAGTAAAAAGAAAAGAAAAGAAAAACATAGTATTACATTCACTTAACATATTTGTTTATAACGCAATGTAATGACTTTAGGCTTCCTTCCTTCGCCTCTTTCTCGGCCCCCAAATAACAACAACAACATTTGTAAACCTCACCACATGAATAGGTACATACTTACATATACGACGAACGTACACACAAACAAACTCGTATTGTTGTTGTTGTTATTGTTATAAATATGCTATTGCATATTTCTATATACATACATAACATAAGTGCATATGTATGTATGTATGTATGTATGTGCACAATGTTTGCTCTTACATAGTATATTTAATATAATTTAATATTTATGCACACAAGCGAATAAAGTTTACGAGTGTGTGAGCACATTTTTCCACTTCAGTCCAAAGTACTTGTTGTTGTTGGTGTTTTTTTTTACTTTGTTGTTTTTATTTTATTTATATTCTTTTTTTTTTGAAAGCATACTTGGCGGGGAGCAATAAGCTTAAAACATATTATAATGTTTACATGTATGCGTGTGTGTGTGTGTGTGTGTGTGTGTGTGTGTGTGTGTGTGTGTGTGTGTGTGTGTGTGTGTGTGTGTGTGTGTGTGTGTGTGTGTGTGTGTGTTTGTGTCTCTCTGGTATATTCTTACAAACCACCCACATTGACGGTTCGACTGTAATAGCATATTTTTGGCAACTACTTCTTTTTTTCTATGCTTTTGCATATACATAAGTACTCGTATGCTTCTACTTGTATGTAATATACAAACATGCATATGTGTGTGTGTGTGTGTATTTCTGTTTGCATTTCATAATTCGTTTATCTCAATAATGTTTGCATAAATGACAATGGCGGTTTTCTCTGTCCGTGTGTGTTGGTGCCAGCGGTCGTTATGTTGCCTCTTCTCATTGTTGCTGACTGGTCGTTGTTCTTGTTGTGTGTGGTGCTTCGGGTGCTTCGGGTGGTTCTGCTGCTACTGATGATGACTTCGCTATGAAGGCGATGGTGGTGGTAATGGCAAGTAAAAACGCTGGCTGTGATAGCAAAAGGCAACAACATTATGCATATCCGTTATGGTCATTTTTGTATTTTTATCCGTCTGCTACTCTTTGTGTATACATATTTCTGTATGTTGTGTAAATTTGTATGTGGTTTCGTAAACGGTAAAGTGTATAAAGCAACAACATTGTGTGCATGTATTTGCTTGTGTCGGTGCTACAGCTAGAATGTATGTTGAATGTGTGTGTTGAGATAACAAAATAGCTGTAAAAGAAGAGAGATTTTCGCAAAGGCAAAACAAAAAAACAAAAAAAAAAACAACTACATCAACATCAATATCAACATCAACAACAAAATACCAGCAAAGTAATTTCTTAAGTAGAATTTTAAATCTTTGCAGTTAGTTACTGCAAAAGGTTTATTTAATACTTTAAATCAGTGACGGCCACGCTTAAAACTTTTCGTTAAGTCCGATACACACATCACACAAATGAACGAAAAAAGAAAAAATCTAGAGGGAGATGGAGAAAGTAATTTTAGTCAGTGGCGACACATTTTCACACGTTCAAGAGGGCAGAATAGATTTGCCCCCGCGGCAACTGTTGGCAGTGTGATAACGACCTAAGGAATATTGGAGTTTCATTAGGGAGCTTGAAAGCTTTTTTACTTGCATAGGACTCGACATGAGTTAGTCGACATTAGTGAGCTACTTGCGATCGACTGCGTCCATTTGTGTTTGCATTGTATTTTCTTCTTTATTTTATTGTAGTTTTATTTAGTTGTACTTAGTACAAATTTTTAAACTCACCAATACTTTTTGTAAATATAAGTTAAACAAAAAAAAAAAAAAAAAAAAACAGCACGTACATGTAGTTAAAATACACAAAGAAGCTTCAGTGAACGTGTAATCAGCGTGCTCTAGAACACTCAGTGGAAAACAAAAAAAAAAGAGAAAGAGTGTGCTCTCTTTGTGAGACTAACAGCATCACACAGCATATAGCATGTGAGTGTGTGTGGAATACTGGAATACAAAAAGAGAAAGAGAGCCAGAGATTACACTTCACACAGCATATGCGTGTGAGTATGTGTGAGTAAGAGTAAGTACGTGCATTTATAAATAGAAATTTTTTGCATTCTTTTTGCATTCTTTTTGCATTCACATTCAAAATATCCATGAAATGAGATTAGAAAATGTTTAAGGATGAAAGGCCAGCAAAAAAAAAAAATAGAAAAAAGTTGTTTAGAACAGAGAAAAACGTTCGTGTTGATAGATGTGATAGAATGTGAAATTGGTTAACGTCATTTCAGTTTTAAATCCTTCTTGCCTTCAAATAAAAAATGCTTAAAAATAATCTCACATAAGTTTTCACTAAATATGAAATTTTAAATTTCTTAACTTATGGTAATCTTTGCTGATATCCAACGTATACATATTTCAAAAATCATTCCTTATCTGAATAACATAAAATCAGCTAAGGAAAATATGACCCAATTTTCAATTGCCAGCAAAAATGTCCTTTTCAAATATAAGTACGTACGTAGAATACAAATTTTGCAAAATTATGCCAAACTTTTAAACACTCCCCTTTTCCCCCTGCCATAATCATCACAGCGATGATGTCGTCAATGCATAACTTTAAACTTTTGAATACATTCGTATTTATTCGCTAAATATTTCTGAAAAGCAGAAGAAGCAAAGACCAACAAAAAATTCAATAAATGTAAAAGTATTGAAAGTTTATGTCAGCAGCGGCGTGTCAATGCAATATCAAATATTGATTTGCGCCAAGAAAAATGAAATGAAAAAAAGAACCAATTGAAATTTAAATAAATATCTTGTAATGGTTGTAAGGATATTTTCTACTATTAAGTCCTTGCTATCTACTATGAAGAATGAATTGATAGATAAGAATTGTGTGGGTTAGTTTCTACGTTATTTCCCTTTCTTACTTCTCTTTCAGTTCTTTTTAGTTTTTCTTTGTTCTTAAGGCCTCTTAATGCTTGAATTGATTTTGTTAAGCATTGAAGATGAAGCGCGCAAAGTGAAAAATTTAATATTCTAATTACTTTGAAGTTACATATGTAACCAACTGCCAACGTTGGCAGTTGTTCTTGTTAGAGTGGTGACGATAATGGCGACGATGATGATGATGATGATGATGATGACGATGATGATGATGATGATGATGATGATGATGATGACGATGATGATGATGATAACGATGATGATGATGATGACGATGATGACGATGATGATGATGATGACGATGATGATGATGATGATGATGACGATGATGATGATGATGATGACGATGATGATGATGACGATGATGATGATGACGATGATGATAATGAAGAAAAAGAAAGGTTACTTAGCAAAAAGTTATGTTAAGGTAATCCCATTGAATAAAATATTGAAGTATATTTTTTGTTATTTTTCTTTTTTTTTTCTACAGTCGACAAAAATGTTTGCAAAAACTTAATTAAAACAATGTGAAATCTTGTAATGGAAAATCCGTTGTACCGAATTGTTTTAAGTTTTTAGTAAGGATAAAACGATGTACTCATTGAAAATTTGAATTCGTCGTGCAGAACATTGCCTACTTTAAGGGGCTGATGTTTAGTGCAACTGAATCGAGTGATTGATTCCTTCCCAAAGTAAGTAAAGTGATGTCTTTAAATGATTGATGTGCTGGATGAAATAAATTTTAGTTCTTATTCTAAAGTATTGCATATTTTTAGGCTAGTGAGTGATGGAAATAAAGAAAGAATTAAATATGTAAAGGTTGTTTTTTTCTAGAAGTGCGGTTTTCAACCTGGCAATACTTTTTTCGGAGTTAGTCTTTTTGACAGCTGTCACTTGATTTATGCTCAGTTTGGTTTGCCATTTCAGCATGAATAGACTTACGCCTGGACAATGTTTGCAAATTATTGAAATTTATTATCAAAATTCATGCGCTGTGAAAAAAGTGTTTCGTAAGCTACGTTCATTTAGCGACGAGGCTCATTTTTGGCTCAATACGTGAATAAGCAGAATTGCCGTATTTGGAGTGAAGACCAGATCAGCCAGAGGCAATTCAGCAGCAACCATGCTGCACGCGAAACCATGCATCAATTGATAGGCGAATTTGGTGAGCCGTTAATCTCACGTTTTGGTGTAGTCCAAGATCGTGTTATTTGACCCTGTTAGACTATTTTTTGTGGAGATATGTTAACTCTCTTGTCTATAGGGACCAGCAAAATACGATTACTGCTTTGGCAGTCAACATTGAACGCGTCAATTGTGAGATTCCGGCCAAAATGTGTGAAAAAGTATGCCAAAATTTAACCTTCAGAATGGACCACTTGAAGCTTAGCGGCGGGCAACATTTAAGTGAAATTATCTTTAAAAAGTAAATGGCAGGAATTGATTTATCGATCCAAATAAAAATTTTATTCACTTTTGTAAAATTTCTGTGTTTTTTTTTCATTTTCAAAAACTAAACTCTTATAAAAATCACCCTTTACATATAGTAATTATTAATCCACAGCATAGTTACTTACTTAGCTGGCACTACAACCGATGATCGATCCTGGCCGCCTCTACAAAGTTTCGCCAGTCGCCTCTGTTATTCGCCAGTGGATAAGGCCAAGTGCAGTCAGGTTGCCCTGCACTTGGTCTTTCCAACGGAGATTAGGGCGTCCCCTTCTGCGTGTTCCTCCACCGCGGTTCGAATAAAACACCCTTCTAGCCGGAGCTCTTTCTTCCATTCGTTCAATATGACCCAGCCAGCGAAGCCGCTGGAGTTTTATACGCTTAACTATGTCAGTGTCGGCGTCGATACACGTCGTCCACGCATACTGGACCGTAGATCTTACGGAGTATCTTTCTCTCGAACGCCCCTAACAGACTCTCATCATTGATGGTCAATGTCCACGTCTCTGCGCCATACATTAGGACGGGAAGGATGAGGGACTTATAGAGCGTTATTTTCGTCGGTCGAGAGAGGGCTCTACTTCTCAAGAGTAACACCTGTTGGCAAGAGTTAGTCTCCGCTTGATCTCAAGGCTGACATTATTGTTGGTGTTTATGCTGGATCCTAGATAAACGAAATCCTTGACGACTTCAAAAGTGTAGTTGTCAACAGTGGCATTTTGTCCAAGACGCCGTGACTTTTTGTTTGTTGACACAAGGTATTTCGTTTTGTCCTCGTTCACCACTAGACCCACACGACGAGACTCCCTTTCCAGGTTGGAGAATGCTGCACTGACTGCTCGAGCGTTTTTGCCCAGTATGTCAATATCATCAGAGTATGCTAGCAGCATGGACACTCTTGTAGAAACTAGTGCCAGAGATGTCGATGTTCGCAGCTCGAATTATTTTCTCCAGCATAAGGTTAAAGAAGTCGCACGATAGGGAGTCACCTTGTCTGAAGGAGAGGTCTGCCCCAATTTTCACTGCGCTGGTGGTGTTGGTCAGAGTCATTTTGCAAAGACGAATGAAATCCACAGCATACTATCCGATATAATTTTCGCAGTATATTTTTAGGCTGCATCTGATGGTAATAAAGAAACTAAAGTAAAAAACTGAACTGAATAAATTACATATAACAAGTACTTAATTTTTAATATGTAGTGTTGAGTATTGACTATTATTAAGCATATTTTGGACTGCTTACGTTTAGGCTGATCTTAAATTCCTTTAGTGAGATTAACACGATGAATGAAATAATTTACAGTTTTTGAATTTGTAGCTTTAAGTATTGCATATTATAATTGGCGTGGATTTATGAAGTCGGGATCCCTCAAAGCAATTGTGGTTGCTTGAGCCTGTTAGCAATTTCTTTTTTTTAATCATTTACATTTTATAATAAATGTTCTTATTCTTAGCTAGTTATAGACGATTTTATATACCGTTACGGCTTGGAAACTACAGAGTTAAGCCTATATGGCATTGCATACTTTTAAGCTGATATTTAATGTGACAGAATCGAGTAAAGTGAGATTTTTCAATTATGCGTTGGATCAAATAAGTTTAAATTAATAGCATTATGTAAGTATCGCATATTTCTAGGCATATTTGCCTGTGCCTACTTTTAGGCTGACTGCTAATCTGCCTTAAAGAAATAAATACTTTCAGATTTTTTAATGAATTATTTAACGTGGTGTATCAAATAATTTTGGATCATAATCATTAACTATAACATACTTTTAGATTCATACCGCCCGTAAATTTGTCTAAATCAAAGCAAATGCATTATTTTCTGTTCCGCATTTGACTCAATTTCTTCAAAATTTGCAACAAAAAGTGGTAAGTATTTCAATAAATTGACTTTCACTTTGTACATATTCTTTATATTTTTATATACTTTGGGTTCATATTGCTTCTTATACTTATAAATTTAAATATTTTCTGCCTCTAGCTGGCTATTTGTCTCTACAGTTTCTTACCAGCAAAATAATTATCTTAAGCACGTTTTTCATTAAGATACATTTAAAACACTTTTCCACAACTCCCAAGCCACAACCTCACCTCCTCCACTCTGCCCCACCAATCAATTACACACACGTTTTCCTCCAAGTCACCAAAAAAGAAAGAAGAAAATTTAAATACTTTCAAAAAGAGAGCTACCAGAAATGTGTGCATACCTACACTTGGAAACGCCATTATCAGCTCAAAATGCCGCGCCACACGCAAGCAAACACCAGACCCAGGACACCCCATACCACACCAGAAATAAACTGAATTAAACCTTCGCAATACACAAGTTACAAGTTACAAGTTTTTGTGAAAGCTTGAAGTGGTCGACGGTTGGTCGTTGGTCGTTGGTCGTTGGTCGGACATTGGTTGAAGCATTTAGCATACACCATCGTCAGCTCACCACCACGTGCTCTACGTAGTCTACACAGGAGCACAGATATTTGTTTCAGCTCCTAAATTTATGCAGCAAACAAGCAACAATTTGAATAAAAGTAAACGTTAACAATACCCAAGGGAGCATTTCTTAGATGCTGCTGAAATTTTTCAATATTTTTTTTTGTTTATGCGTTTTCTTTTCTTTTCTTTTTTTTTTGTCATAAAGCATTATTTTTATTTCCCTTGGACAGGGGAGAATGGGAAGAGGGTGACTATTCTGCGAATGTCTTCTATATTTTTTTTATTTTGTTTTTCTTTCCAGTATTTGCTCAGAAAATAAATAATTTTTTTATTAATTTACTTACCCTGATTCGAATTTTGCTGCTATTTTTATTGCTTTGTTCGATTCTTCTTCATGTGTTTTTGATATAAAGCATTTTTATTTATTAACTTTTTTACTTTTACTTTTACTTACTTGCCTTTTGTTATTGTTACTTTAAATTTGTATTTGATTGTGTGAATTAATTTTGGTTCACCTTTTTCTATTCGTTTTGCTTCTCCGTTGAACTTTTTAAGTAACTAACTTTTCTTGGTGCTGTTCTAATTTGTTAGGTTCATGTTATTTATTTTATGCTCGAGTGGCAGGATATATTGGAATTATGTGCTTTCTCTTGTCACCACTGCCAGTGGCAGGTGGAAACACTGGCAGTGATTGCTACAATCAGAAATTGGGTTGTTTCAAACGGAGAGACTTTTGAGACTTGGTAATAATTTCAAGATATTAAACTTTAACATGTAAGTTTTGATTGAGGGAGCTAAGATGGAGGGAATCTTCAGTTGATCCTTGTTTGTTTATTGATAGACTATACAGGAAAGTATTAAAAACTTCTAGCAGGCTTGAAATAATTTAAGTTTTTTTTTCATAATCTTCTCACACTTAATTCACAATTCCACACAAATTCCCATTCAGCTTTAAATCCATCATTAAATTTTCCCTTGAATTTTAAAGTAATAATTTCAATGTACACAAATGAAACGGAGCCAAAAAAAAAAAAAAAAAGGTTTTCCCTATTTTTTTCACAGAGTTTTCCGCATTGTTTTCGCTCAAATATTTATTTTGCACATTTTTTCCTTTTTTGATTTTAATGTAATTTTTTGTAACTTTTTTCAAGCATTGTTAAAAAAAAAATGCTGTCGAAATGTAAGATTGATTGGTTTTTGATGAATTCTAGTTTTTCTTCTATTTTTTTCCGATACATACGCGCTTTTTTTTATTCTGTGTTTTTTTGCTTTTTGAGTTTTTTAATTCATTTCCCGTTTTGCAGGTTTTTTGCTTGCTGCAAAAAAGCACAAAACTTTTATTTTGAGTTAAAATTACATACGCGTGTTTTAAAAATAGTTGAAAAAAAGAGGAAAAACATGGAGATTCGATTGAAATTTGAAACTTTTTGTTTTAAGTCTTCGCATTGAACAGAAACGGACTAAAAAATAATAAAAAATGGAAGCGAAGAGAACAGGAAATATTCAACACACAAGTTACAAAATCGATAAGGTAAACTTATAAAATATTCACGATTTTTAAACCACCCTTCGACGCTTTCAATTCGAATTTTCATGTAGTTGTAAAAAGTAATGCAACATTTTCGATATCAGTACTGATTTTGCATTAAAAAAAAAAATAATTAAATTTGTCTAAGCCACCCTAATGCACCTTTTCTTTCCTATTCGTTTTCTCTATCCTTGTTCTTTTCGTTTTATTTCTTTTCTTGCCATTGCTTTTTTTAAGTTCTTCTCTAGAACAATTTCACACCGGTCGGTTGGGCTCTAAAAATTCTAATTTTCATTCCAGTAAATTTGTAAATGTTGTTAAATATTAACTACGAATACAAATATTTAGTGTTTAATTTTCAATCTTTCCTTTAAATAATTCACTTCTGAATTAAACAAAATTAAATTTAAATTAATTGATTTGCTATATCAATTGCGTATGTTTCTGTGTGTGTGCATGTGTGCGGGAGAGTGTATAGTAAAAATATATACCGTTAAAATTAAATATGTCATGGTGTAGGACATTTCGAGGCGACAAAGAGATGCAATCAACTATTGAAACATAGTTCTCAATTTTAAGGAGAGTTACTCTCTCTGTGCTTAATTAATGATGCCTATCTTTTAACTAAAAGGTAGACATTGTATTTTCGATAAGTTGAAATACTCAATCAGATGCTAGAATATTTCTGGGGAACCTCTTTACTTACTTTACTTTTAATGGCGCAACACAGCCCATGGAGGGCCTAGGCCGAGCTTTTCGCATCCACTCATGTTGTGTGTATTATATTTGTAATAAATGGAAGGGGCCTCTGCAGTTTTATGCCGAATCCCAACGGCGAAGTGAAAAGCTTTTCATAGGCAATTTGTACTGTTGTAGGTTTGCCATTGCCTGCCGCCAAGAGGTGGTGCCGTGTAGAAAAATTATTTTTTCTTCTTTTTGATTTAGCCTGTGCCGAGATTCGAACCCCGGACACTCTGCATAGTAGGCCAACGTACTACCACTATACCACAGCGACTCTGGGGAACCTCACATACTCGTATATGTAAATTACATTTTTGATATACTTATGTATACCATATTTTTTCGTATATTTATGTAAAGTTTCGATTTATGCACACTAAGTGTGAATAAGAGTGTCGTTCGACATTATCTTCTTTTAATTTGTACAACTACAACGCCACTTGAGATGATTCGGAGAGAGCCGATGTCGTTGTTGAAAATGTTCATGTGAACGTATGACAGTGATGGGAGAAGAGCGTTACAATCTTCACTCTTTCAAGGTATTACATATGGGATGCTCAAAATCCGTTATGTTTGCGTGCAAGGGACTCCATTCAATCACGCCAGAGAAAGGGTCGAAATCATATGGAAAAAGTTCGACACCTCTCTCAGTTTCATGTCATGTGCTCTAAGATTTGTATGGTAAAATTTCTCTACAAAAATAACAACACATCGTATCTCCTGCGTAAATTGAAGGCCGCCATTTTCTTTTATTGTTTATTCCCTTATGACCAGTAGTTGGTTCACGCCAATATGAATGATGAATTTTGTTTTGATATACTAAATAAAATATTTGTTTTACTTGTTTATCATGTAACTACATTCTGCACCTTGCCAAATCAAAATTACTTCCTGTATAAAGTAATTTCTATTTACTACACTATATTTAATTTAGAATAAGTAAATAGAAATAAAACAGTTTATTTTCAAAATCCATACAAATTGTAAACAATTTTGAACTTCCCTTAAAACCGAAAGATTGGCAAACATTTAAAATTTCAATTTCTTACGATTAACGCACAGTGCACCCTTAAATAAGTTTTAGAAATTTCAATTCAATTCAATTAAATCGTCTAAGCTAATAATAACAATGACAAACTTCACTTCCAAAACATGATTTCAAAACTCACGCATATTTATTTAATAACAAAATCAATTTCAAACTCAGCATGAAACATTTGTATACCAAACAGAAAAAAGAAGCAAAACAAAATCACGTGTGTAATGTTTGCTGAAATCAAACAGTAACAATAACGGGGAGAACAGAGTTTAGTGGAAAGAGAGTGTGCCAAGACATAGAATATGTACGGAAGGGAGAAAGTAACAGAGAGAAACTGTGTGCTGCCCCTTTTCAATTTTACCCCATTTCGATGCATGCATGCAGCTGCCTGGGATAAACTGTAATTTTCTATGAGTTAATAAATGCAATTTTTAGATACTTTAAAAGGGATATAGTCAAAGTGGGCGTGTGTCCATTTGAACATGACATAAACATACATACGAACAAACAGGCATGCAAGAACAACTAGAACAAGGTAAGGGAGGGGAAGATTTAGTTTTCATACTCATATTTATTAAATTTTTTTTTACGCTGTTACATTTGAAAACCCAAAGGGGATTTGCTTGGTTGGTTTTTGTTTTATAAGTGTAATATTTATCTTGTCATCAAAAAGAGAAAGTTGGTGTATAAATAAATGAAGGAAGTAAACTACCATCACCATCACCATCACCATCACCATCACCATCACCATCACCATCACCATCACCATCACCATCACCATCACCATCACCATCACCATCACCATCACCATCACCATCACCATCACCATCACCATCACCACCACCACCACCACCGAAACCAAAACTCATGTCACCGTTACCAACAGCTCTGCTATCAACCACTACCAAAAGCAACTGCAAAATAAATACTTATAACTAGTAAAAATATAAATTATTATACAAAACTTTTCATATATTTCATTGACATTTCTTTTTTCTCATTCCGAATGGTAGAAATTTCAAAATATTTTAATTTAACTGTTGCCATTCGCAATGTAATATTAAGTAAAATAGCATTTCTCGATTTTGCTCTATTCTATTATGTATTTGCTTAGTCTCCGTCTCCGTCTCCGTCTCCGTCTCCGTCTCCGTCTCCGTCTCCGTCTCCGTCATCGTTTGCGTTTCCATTTCCGGCTGGTATTTTTCCTATGTTGCTATGATTATTTTGTGTTAACGTGCAACATAATCTTTTAATCTCGTTTTTACTGGCTGCCTGTCGGGCTCGTCTCAGTCGCAGTCTCAGTCTCACCCTGCACCGCAGTCGTGCATCGTGACTGACTCCGCATGCACTGAGTCGATTTGCAAAAGTGGTTGCAATTTTACTATCACTCGCCCCCTTGATTTCCTTGACATGGAATAAATATTATTTCCCTCATTTCTCGTTTTTACCCTTAGAATCTCAATCATATTTTTCACATTTTGCAATTGTAATAGATTTTTAGAAAAATAATTATAATTTTTCTTGTCTTTTATTGTGTCACGCATTTTTCTTGCTTTGTTTTCTTTATGGCATTTCGTTCAATTCCTGTTTCTTTATTTTTTTGAGGATCATTTTTGTTTAATTTAGTTATGGCTTGATTTTATTATGCAATACAAAAATTATTAGCGCAGATTTATTTTGTGGTAATTGAAGGAGAGTCCTAAAGAGTGGAAATTTCTTCCCTTAGTGAAGCATATCTCTGAAAAATGTGTATGTCAGTGGAAACTTTTTGAGATCCCGCAAGGGAAACTGCTATTCGACACGATCTTGAAGCGAACCTTAAGCTAGTTTCTAATTATTATCTGAAATGTACGACGATGAGTTAACTGCCAAGTATTGACAATAACCTAAGCCGAAAAATCAAGATATTTATAGGCAGTGATAGGCAAAGAGAGTAGCAGAGTAGTAGACATTCTCTCTTTCAATAGGATTCTAAAAAAACGTTATCTACGCGTGCAAGAGACTGCCCTATGATATATCCATCGTACTCTGATTTTTGTTGTTATCTCTCAGCCGAAGTGCTTTAAAGATTAAAAACTAAGTCGATAATCATATGAATCGGAAAGTAAAAATGGGGGTTATCTAAAGGAAACCAAAGCAATGAGAGTCAACAACACCAGCAACAATAGTATCATCATCGGAGGGCAAGCAGTACAATTCGTAAACAGCTTTTATTACCTCGGCAGCGTAGTATCAACGAATGGTGGAGCCGAAGTAGATGTGGAGAATCGGCTGCGTAAAGTTAGATCGACATTTGGACGATTACAGTGTATATGGAAAAGCTCATAGATCTGAAATGAATCAAATTGAAGATCTTTAACGCATGCGTAAAATCTGTACTGCTATACGGTAGCGAAACCTCGTTAATTTCAAACTCCATCACTCAGAAACTACAGGTATTTGTAAACAAATGTCTTCGCATAATATGCAGGGTGTTCTGGTCGAATACCATCGGGAACGAAGAACTCTGGCGATTGACGGAGCAGGACCGCATTGCTAAACAAACAAGATTTCGTAAATGGCGGTGGATAGGTCACACACTGCGAAAGCCGTCCGAAAGTATGAACAGAACTGTGTTAGACTGGAACATTTAAGGTCACAGACGGCCTGGACGCCCGCGCAACACCTGGAAGCGGGCCATTGAAAGTGAACTGAGAGTAGCTGAAGAATCGTGGAACGTTGTCAAAAGAATAGCTATCAATAAAATACTTAAGATGGCAATGTTTTGTTGAATATGCCCTATGTTCCCAATTGGAATAAAACAAAAAAAAAAAATTAAAATTTAAAGGAAACACACTAAGTGAAGAAGACGTCCGTCTTTCGAAACATTTAGACCCATGTATATACCAAGAGGTTTTATAGATTAGACGTCCACATAAATAACAAATTTAATAATTTGTTGCTGTTGCACAAAAATGTTTGCATATTAATTATGTGGACATAGAGCGAAAAGAAGAGAGAGGGAGAGTAAGATTGAATTCATCAAGTAACGTCATTCTTAGTTTTAAGAAAGAGCGAAAGAGAGAGAGAAGGATCGAAAACGCATCCATTTCCACTAGCAGAGTTTTCTCGAAAGCGAGTTCAGTGTGATGGCGAACGGGTAAAGACGTAAGGGGATCGCTACAGACTCGCTCGTACCGGACAAATTTTCTTTGTGCTGTTCGTTCTTTTGAACAAAGGTAAAATTGCTCACGAAATCTTGCTATGTAGCAAATCAAGTGGCGAATCCAAGAGAGAATAGGAAAATTTATTTCGAGAGGGGAAAGAAGAGAGAGGATTGCTACACTTTTCTGTCCCCTCTACCCTACAAAATCAAAAAGCTGATTTGAATAGTTAACACGATTACTCCTTGCTAATGAGCACAACCACCTACTGCATTCAAAATGCTCTAGATGTTGTTAGTGCATAAAAAATGGCATGAACACAGAGCGAGTGAAAATAAGAAGTGGAAATAACTATTTGTAGGTCACTCACGAGTCCAAATTTGAGTGCTACCAGAAACTAAAATGTTTAAATAAGTAACAACTACAAAAATAAATAAATAATACGCCGTTATTTCGCTCTCACTAAATTTGACAGCAGTGTTGTAATTATATCATGCTGGTGAAATATAAATTCAGTTGAGAGACTAGTAAATGAAATGAGTAAATGAGTAATTACTGGTACTTACAGAGAGCAGTACAGTAGGGTACCATGCACTTATGCATATTATGAAAATACGAAAGAGAAACATAGTTGGCAAGATATTTTTGTTCCATCACAAAGGCTATAGAGTTCTGTAATTTGTAATTGAAGTAGTTTTATTTTAGTTCAGTATAAAAACTTGACATGCTCAACACTTTTACTTCTCAGTAAATATATAAAATGATAGCCCTTACAATCTACAATTAAGAGAAACATAAATGCCAAGATATTTTTGTTCCATCACAAAGGCTATAGAGTTCTGCCTCTAGAAGCGAGAAAATTTGTAATTGAAGTAGTTTTATTTTAGTTCAGTATAAAAACTTTACATGCTCAACACTTTTACTTCTCAGTAAATATATAAAATGATAGCCCTTACAATCTACAATCAAATAAGATTCGTTCGGTTAACTTGTCAAGTATGAAAAGAAAGTCGCCAATAAAAACTTCAAAAGTCATTCACCATAAAATGTCGCAGAGTAGCGTTGCACACACTCATGAAATGTCATTATAATGGACAATCATTTATGCATTTTAAATGCAGTTTTCCCATAAGCACGTCAACTTTTGCATTGCAAGTTTATACTGAACATGAGTAATACTCATGCAAGGTAGGTAGATACCCTTCAAAGTTTATGCGTTTGATTGGCACGTAATGTGTTGCTAAACATTTTATGGGCATTTTGAATTTCCTCTACGCTTTTGTGTTTTTTTTTTTTTTTTTTTGTAAAAATAAATAAGTTTCTTTAATTTTTGTTTTTTTATGACACTATAAAATTTCGACACATTTCACCAGAAGTAAGTATGGTAAAGTAAATTAAAAATCGTTGCGTTTGGGTTGATGTTGTGAAGTGGTTGCGATGAGGAACCAAACCTTTTGTTTAATTTAATTACAAGTTGAATATTTACCATATAATTATCACAATAATACATGAGAGTATCATCTGCGAGTACATAAGTATGTACATACTAATTGTGTAACTATGTATTGTATTGTTAGTTTGCTTGTTGTCGGCATTTTGCTTCATAATTATAAGCTATCAACGATAGCAGCAACAGTCAAACAAAAACTATTGAAAAAAAGGTAACATCTACTGCTATTGTTTGAACCTTTACTACCATCATGTTAGTTCATGCAATTATACACACACTCGACATCCTATAGCGCCCTCTTCTTTTTATGTACACTTACGTACCATATACAAATTTCTACTGTTGCCTATATGGAGGGAAAAAAAAACTTTGACAGCTGTTGATCAACGACAACGACAAGAGAAAGAACAAAAGCGCAGCACAAAAGACGCAATCTTCGAAAAATCTCTTTCAATACATTCAGCGCAAACACACACGCACACGCACACGCACAAAGCCTCACAACATATCCACTCTCCACAACTTCAATCTTAATCTCATTGTTCGGTTAGTTCATTCATCTGAAATTTGTGGACTCAGAGAGTATGTATGTTTTTATTTATGTGTGTGTGTGTGTGTGTGTGAGTGTGTATTACGTATGTGAGTTTATATAAAAAGGTTTCCTACTTTAGTTGATTTTCAATGATTTTGCAACGCATATGGACCAAAGGGCGCACATGCATATGTAGCAGCAACTTAGCACAGCAACAACCACACTCACACACACACACACACACACACACACACAGAATATCGTCACTTACGAAAGAAGATTTCTATCTTCTACTACCTGCATAAATTTAACACATTTTAAATATCTTCGAGTACCTTCTTTTATGTATGTTTTTTTCGTCCCCCCCTTTCCTTTCCCTTTTTTTCTTTTTTTGGTTTTGTGGCAGCACAATGTTGCATCCAGCGTGTGCGGCAACTATTTTCTAAGGTGCCTTACAATTTTTGGTAAATAAATTTGTAAGGAAGGCAGGCTGCTTGTAGTAGAAGATAACTACCTTTTGCCAAACAAAACAAAATAAAAAAAAAAGGAAAAAGAAACCTGCAATATTCTATTATTTCGAGTTGATCACATGTACTTTAGATTTCTTAGAATTTATTATTTTTTCAATTGCTGGAGTCGACAATAGATACTCATCACTCATTCAATATTACATTTGTATTAAATTTTCTACATTAATTTAGCACGGTAAAATTTGTAGCAATTGCTGGAGTACCTTCAAACAGAGTGCGCAATCCGTAATTTTCTAAGTATCGTAGAAGAGGAGCCCATGCATAGAACTGAGCCAATGCATAGAAAGAGAAGGAAATTTAATGCAGAGTTAATATTGATCAAAAAAAAAACTGTACTCATCTTTATCAATATTATTCAGTTAACGACCAACTCTCTTTGTGTTCCTCAGACACAGAGCTCGCTTTCGTTAAATCGTTAAATGTTTTGAATGAATTCAATTGTGGTTAGGCGAAATTAAAATCGGTTTGACCAATAACTCTGAAGACATATTAATATGCATACATGAAAGATTGTGAGCGGGCTTTGATAGCTTTAGTTACGTACTGTGGTTTAAGTTGATCAAGGAGACCAGAAGTGAAACTTATATTAAGTCTCGCGGAAGTAAATACCATAACATGGACAGCTCGCCCCGCAGTGTATCGTAAACATTCTGTTGCAGGGAAAAATAGTAAGAATTTTAAGTTTTGGCTGGTGATAAACAAAAAGTTTTCCGTAGTTAAAGAAAAAATCATTACCGCTGAAATGAAATGTTAAGCATAAACGAAGGTTTGCCTTCTTTTTTAAATGCGGCTAGTTTCAGAACAGATATCGCTATGAAACTCTCGCCATGGAAAATATTTCATTACTACTTATGTATAAAAATCTTCGTACTTAGATTAATTGTTATTTTCATTGAGGTGGGTGAGTCTCCGAAACTTTTCCCACCAATCTTATAAAAAAAACTCACAATTATTGTAACTGTAATAAACAATTAATTCTTTCCTGAAAATAAATTCGAGTGCATAAATTTAGGCGCTTTAAAAATTACATTACTATTATATGCTTAAATAATTTCCCCGCTTCAATTTTCCTTAAAACAACAATTTATTTACACACAATTGCTACTTAAATTTATATGATTTCAAAAGACAAGAGAATAAAATTTACACGTAAATCTTAAAAGGAAATAAATATTAAGGCAATGGAAGTGAAAGTGGGTGCGTGAATTATCAGATGAGGGAAATGTATGCAAAGTGTCATAATTCAATGTAAGAAAACAGGAGCAAGAGTTTGTGTTATTAGTAGGGGGAGCAGCTAAATTTGAAGCTAAGTAAAGTTGAAAAGCTTAATGCATGCACGAAATTCATTGAGGAGAAAGGAGAGTAGAGGGAAAGATGCGGAGGGGGGGAGGGGGGGGGGGCATCTGTAGAGACTGAGGGCTCTGAAGTGTTGTAAATGACTAACACATGAAATGAACATGTGCGAGTATTATTTAAAGTCGAAAAGAAAAAGCGAAAATACTTGAGAGAAATATTAGCTTAAAGGATACTCAACTCAAAACAAAAGCCAATACCTTACGCATACAAATTAAGCAAACACACACACTCACACACAACAGAAACATATCGCTTGAGAGAATTTGCCCCAATTCAAGCGCGCACTTTGTTCTTTGGCTGCCTGTTTGCCTGATTGTGTGTGTTTGGGTGTGTTTCTGTGTGTGTGTGAATGTGTAGGTAAAATCCCTGTTGCGCAAGTTTTGCTTGTTTCATGTAAATGTGAGGCTGTTGCATACTTTTCTGCGTACATTTTACGTGTTTTTGACATTTATTTTATTGTTTTTTTATAAACTCACACACACACACTCACACACAGGTTTGCACACTGACATACATTTCCAGAAGAGCGCATATATTTTGAGGTATGCATATGTGCAAATCCACTTTGGAAATACTTCATTTTCATGTGGCATAAGTGTAGGTATCTTAAATTACATTTGAAAAGAAGAAGAAGAAGAAAGGAGAAAAACAACAACAGCAGCAGCGGCACCAGTAGCAGCAGAATCGGCAAAGAGTGCAGAAGAGTTCAAGTGGTAAAGAGAGTGAATTCATGCTTGTTTATTACGCGCGTGATTTTATCCGTGCACTCTCCCTTTCACTCTCTCTCATGTACTCACATGTGTGTGTTTGTGTGTGTTTGAGAGTATCCTGCAACCAGCAGCAGACCAATTCAAGCAGACTGTAAATATTTCTAGTCCATGCATACTAAGTAAGTAGTACTCAGACTAGTACAATGTCAGACATGCTAGACATGTTCAGATTGATGTATTAAACTTAATTCTTGGTGGCACCAATCAAATCCGATAGCACTGCAGGAGCACAAATAGCTGCCGAATAGTTTATCTTTAGCCGAATGTATGAAAAACTGGTTTTAAATGAAATTAAAAAAGAAATATAATAAAAAAATAAGTAAAATAAATAAATTAAAAAAATCAACACCGCCATAAAAACTTTGACATACGACTACTCGATTGATATGATTGATATACTAGCGTTCGTCATTTGAGCTATACACTGACCCGTTGGAGCAGCGGCAAGGCAGCGAACAGCAGTTCTTGTTTGTTTTTCTTTGCTCGCAACTTTACACTGCACATTGCTTTTAAAACGATCGTATGCACAATGCTCGTGTAGATCACCTAATGAGACCTTATTCTTCTGCTTCTTCTTTTAATGTTGGGCTTTTGCATTAAAAGAAGAAGAAGGCATAGGTCGAGCTTTTCGCATCCACTCATGCTATGCAATGTTAGATTGTTGTACATGAATGGAAGGGATCTACAGTTCATCAGCCGATGATGAACGGTGACGTGAAACTTTTACTCCACCAAAGGCTGAAGCTTTGCCATTTTGCCTGCCAAGAGGTGGTGCCATGCAGAAAACTTGTAGTTTCTACTTTCTGATTTTTGTCTGTGCCGCGATTTGAATTCCGGACACTCTGCGTAGCAGGTCAACGCACTACCATTGTACCATTGCAATACCATTAGACCTTTGCTCAATAACCTACAGTTACTGGTTCGAGCCAAGTAAACTTCATAAAATTAAATAAGTAATTTATTTGTTAAAAAAAAATATAAAAATAAGTAAAAGAAAATATGTAAAAACAAAATTTTATTGTGCCACGAAATGTGGTAGCTGTGGCGTAGTGGTAGTGCGTTGGACTGCTGCGCAGAGTGTCCGGGTTCGAATCTCGGCACAGGCAAAAGAAAACAAACAAAAAAAAAAGTAGAAAAAAATCATTTTTCTACACGGCTCCATCTCTTGGCAGGCAACGGCAAACCTACATGAGTAAACATTGCTATGAAAAGCTTTTCACTTCGCCGTTCGGATTCGGCTTTTAAACTGTAGGTCCCTTCCATTCATGTACAAATATAACACGCACAACATGAGTGAATGCGAAAAGCTCGGTCTAGGCCCTCCATGGGCTGTTGTGCCATTAAAAGTAAAGTAAGAGTAACAAGTAAATGTTAACGAAATAGATGATTTAACTTCTGATCTATAGATATCGGAATTCATACATATATCTCCCAAGCAATCACAGCCTTGAGATCAAGCGGAGATTAACTCTTGCCAACAGGTGTTACTACGGGCTCAGTAGGCAATTTATCGGTGTCCTGTGTGATTGTATTCCCTCTCTGATTCACCCTCCTTCTTTTTACCACTTATCATTTTCCTTCCACTCAACACAATGCTCTGTATTCATAGGGGCACACCCTGAGTGTTGAATCTATCAATAAAAAAAAAAAGCTTAGTCGTCCTACGCCGACGACAATAACGCTCTATAAGTCCCTCATCCTTCCCGTCCTAATGTATGGCGCAGAGACGTGGACATTGACCACCAATGATGAGAGGCTGTTAGGAGCGTTCGCGAGGAAGATCTACGGTCCAGTATGCGTGGACGACGTGTATCGAATAAGATGGAACGATGAGCTGTATGAGCTGTATGAGCTGTACGCCGACACTGACATAGTTAAGCGCATAAAACTCCAGCGGCTTCGCTGGCTGGGTCATGTTGAGCGAATGGAAGAAAGCGCTCCGGCTAGAGGAACACGCTGAAGGGGACGTCCTAATCTCCGTTGGAAAGACCAGGTGCAGGGCAACCTGACTGCACTTGACCTTATCAACTGGCGCCAGCGCGCGCATAGCAGAAGTGACTGGCGAAGCTTTGTGGAGGCGGCCAATACCGATCATCGGTTGTAGTGCCAGCTAAGTAAGTAAGTAAGTGTGATCACGTTGACTCTCTCATTCTCTCTCCTTCTTCCTCTCACCTATCAATCTTCCTTCCATTCAACACAATGCTCTGCATTCATAGGGGTAGTACACACTTTGTGTTAAATGTAACAATAAAAATAGAATATGGTTCAATGTAACTAGTTTGCCGACTAGTATGTAAAGACAGTGCAGGACCAGTACTGGTACTGACCAATGACAAGCTTATACAAAAATATCTAGCCTTTGCTATATGTTTGAACTAGACATGAATCTAATTGTGGTCTAGTATAATACTAGTTATTAGACTAGACCGATTGGTTACACGGTATTTTCTATACTTTTTCTCACTTTTCTACATATGGAAATAGCTGCGTATGCATGTAACTTGTACGTGTATGTGATTAGTGGGGCGTGACAGCATTTCTACCTTAATAATGTAGCTACTTTTTTTTTAAAAAAAGTTGCAAGCAGCTGATACTCCCGCTTGCAAAGAAAGGATATGTCGTTTGCACAGATATTTATATTTATGTAAACGGATATTGCTAATTTAATTAGCTGCAACAGTAAAAAAGTAAAACAAATTAATTTTATTTATTTCTTTTTTCCTGTTATCAGCGTTGCAGCGGAAGCGGACATTTTAGGTGGCAAACTGAAATGTGCAAATTGCATGTGCTACAGCCAGAAGTTTTCAATCTCAATTAATTTGATTTTTGATTGAAGTCGTCCGGAGGCTCACAATCATACATTCGCATAGAACCACGCCCATTCCATGTACGCATTCGCGCGTATTCGCATGGATCTCCTTTTGCATAATGTTACTCTTTTCTGTGCTTCTTGGATTATTAGGGTATCCTCTCGTTAATTTTGTAAATTGATCTGTAGATGTGGGTCTCGTTTTCCACTTCATATGCTCAATTTATTTAAGCGAGTGCGTCTGTTCCTTTTTATATTGTATCTAAACTTTTTTTTGGTTTTTTACCCTTACCCTTTTGAATTGCACATATCTAAGCCATTCAAACATATGCTGCGCGATGTCATTTCGAAGCAGTTTCAAATTACTACCTCACTATTTATTTTATTTATTTTATTTGTATTTCTGAAGCGGCGGCGTCGTTTTTAAGCATTCAGTTTCATGTAGAGGCACAAGGAAGAGGATTAAATTTATACGCTCTGCGTAATGCGTGCGTATTTTTTATATTTTTTTTTTTTGTATATTGCCGTTGGCCTTGAATGCTTTGTGTTGTGTGTGAGTCATTTTTAAAATAGGGTGTTGTATTTTTAGCGGATTTTTCGCTTCGTCCTCATGTATTTTTGGCTTGCATTTTAAAGTTTTCAGTTTTCAGTTTTCTCACTTGCTGTCATAAACATTTTAAAAATGATTTACTCACGCAATATCTGCAAGTACTTAAATTTGTGCAAATTCCTTTCCTGGCACAGATTTCGTTGAGATGCGTTGAGTGTTTGGGTAGAAACCAACAAAGTGACTCATGTGTTTTTTTTTTTTTTGGAGAGGGGGTGAAAGAATAATTTACTTAGCATGCTTTTATGCCTTAATAAGTAGCAGTAAACACTTTTTTTTTGCATTTTCACTTTTTGCAAGGCAATTTTCATTAGAGCATGATTCACCCTATTGTCAAAGTGAATACTAACCCATTACAGGCCTTAAAAGTTGAAATTTTATTCAATTAATGAAATACTAATAAAAAAAAAAGAAATGTTCTTGAGAATTTGAAAACCGCCATAGGTCAATCGGTATGTGTTACCTGGACACATTCTACTTACTTACTTACTTAGCTGGCACTACAGCCGATAATCGATCTTGACCGCCTCGTTAAACCTTCACCAGTCGCCTGTGCTATGCGCGCGCTGGTGCCACTTGATAAGGCCAAGTGCAGCCGGGTTGCCCTGTACCTGGTCTTTCCAACGGAGATTGGGACGTCCTCTTCTGCGTGTTACTCCACCGTGGTTCGAATAAAACACCTTTCGGAGCCAGAGCGGTTTCTTCCATTCGCTCAACATGACCCAGCCAGCGAAGCCGCTAGGTTTTTATACGCTTGACTATGTCAGTGTCAGCGTACAGCTCATACAGCTCATCGTTCCTCTTATTCGATACACGTCGTCCACGCATACTGGACCGAAGATCTTACAGAGTATCTTCCTTCCGAACGCTCCTAACAGCCGACAGCCTCTCATCATTGATGGTCAATTTCCACGTCTCTGCGCCATACATTAGGACGGGAAGGATGAGCGACTTATAGAGCGATATTTCCGTTGGTCGAGAGAGGGCTCTACTTCTCAATTGCCTACTGAGCCCGTAGTAACACCTGTTGGCAAGAAAAGTTAATCTCCGCTTGATCTCAAGGCTGACATTATTGTTGATATTAATGCTGAATCTGAGGTAATCGAAATGTTTGACCACTTTACTTACTTTACTTTACTTTTAATGGCACAACAGCCCATGGAGGGCCTAGGCCGAGCTTTTCGCATTCACTCATGTTGTGCGTGTTATATTTGTACATGAATGGAAGGGACCCACAGTGTTAAAGCCGAATCCGAACGGCGAAGTGAAAAGCTTTTTATAGGCAATTTTTACTCTTGTAGGTTTGCCATTGCCTGCCAAGAGGTGGTGCTGTGCAGAAAAACTATTTTTTCTACCTTTTTTGATTTTGCCTGTGCCGAGATTCGAACCCCGGACACTCTGCGCAGCAGTCCAACGCACTACCACTACGCCACAGCTACCACTGTTTGACCACTTCAAAAGTATAATTGTCAAACAGTGAAATTTTGTCCAAGACTCCGTGGCTCTTTGTTTGTTGACACAAGGCTCACCCATTCGAGGAGACTCCCTTTCCAGATTCTAGAATTCTGCACTGACTGCTCGCGCGTTGGTGCCAATGATGTCAATATCATCAGCGTATGCTAGCAGCATGATAATCTGTCTAATCAGAAAATAGTACAAGAGATGTCGATGTTCGCAGTTCTTAATGTAAAAAGGGACCTAGCATAACTTTTTTCCAATATCCAATCATTTGTAAATTCAAATGGACCGTGGTCAATTTCATCAGAATCTTACAAAAATTCAATAGTAAAAAGAAAACTTTTTAACTAAATTATACCTTATTAGACCTTTGGATGCGACAAGCTCAGCCTATGGCCTCCGTGGGCCATAGACCCATTTTGCATTAAAAGAAGAAGAAGACTAAGGTCTCATTAGTTAGGGCCTTTCTACGATATGTGGAATTTAATGGAAAAATTACCCCCCCGCCTTTTGGAACCAGGGTCAAACTGTTGGTACAACCAGGTGGTATCACAACGAGCCGTTTTGGAAAAGAACCACTCGACCCAACCCAACCCATGCTGGTTTGGAATCAATCCAGACATTTCATAGGGTTTTGAGCACAAACAACATCACCAACAACACAAATGTACGGAAGAAATCAGGAAAAAATTAGCTATGTAGTAATTACTAGTACCTAAATGGTGGGGCATACATAAATGGTGAACGGTTGCCGTATTGGTTTCCGAGGAACTGCCACTTACAATTGCTACTAATTACTCTTCAACCCGTACCTGCTGCTCCCTGAAAGTGAGTGTCTTAACATCTGCGATGCTGCATCCGAGTCACAGTGAGTGGATATAAATAAAGCGACGGCATATTATATTTAATTGGTATCTGATCAGTAATGCAGTGAAATTTTACGTTGCATCCTTGGCCTGTAACTGAAGGTCTTGGTACTTTTCCTACAATTGCAAAAATCCATAAAGTTCTCCGCAGTGTTTGCAGCAGTAACGATATTTGACTTTGTCGACTTTGTGGTCGAAAGCGGAAAGGCAAAAGGGAACTGGTACAAAATTGCTCGAAACGATCATTTTCGATTTTCCGCTATCGCCCACGAAGTCGATTACCGGACTAAGAACTTATACCATATAAGACACGAGATATGCAGCAGAATGATTCCAAGGGTCTGAAGTACCTTGAAGACCAGAAAAATCGTAACAAGGTACGATTGTACCTGAGATATCAACGCTGGTTTGAAGACAAACAACTCCACATGTAAGAAATTTAAATATCCAAACTCTTAGGTACAAAAGGGAAGGACAATTTTCAAGGTGTTCAGGTTCGAATCGCCACACAGTCAAACTTTTTTCTAATTTTCCTAAAAAGCGCGGCGTTTGTATTCGGCATAAAACTGTAAAGGTACCTTCCATTCTTTTACAAATGTAACTCGCACAACATGAATGGATGCAAAAAGCTCGGACTAGCTTCTCCATAGGCTCTTACGCCATTAACGAAGATGAAAAAGAACACGAATCAAAATGAACTGCAATGTCACTTTATTTTCAATGCCGGTGCCGATGTAGCTCAAAATACAGGTCAAAATTCAACATGGCGATAAATACATGAAACTCTGATTTAAATACATCCAAATGGGAATGGGGAAGTAGGAGAGTAGTGAGTTGCAGTTCGAGAATAAACATTTCAGCAAATATGGAAAAATCTGATAAAATTTGAGGAAAAACCGCTCCAAAGTTGTATGAAAGTCATATAAGAAAGCTCTACTTTAGCTATGTAAACAGTTGACGGTGATAATAATTTGTAATTAAAATCGGCTAGCTAGTGAACAAAAAATCATTTCCAAGAAATAACTTCAAACCATAAGAAAATCTTTCAGAAAACAAAAAAAAAAACAAGACTTCTTTACTTTAAAGAATTTCTATTTTATAGAAAAAAATCCCGTGTTTCTCCCCTACCACTAACACTCCCCCAAAGTCTCCCCCCGCTCGCCTAGCCTATGAAATTTAAATTTTTGTTATGCTGGAAACGATGGCACACAAATCAAAATGGATTTTGAAGTAGCTTTATCGTTAGTTAGAAAAAAGTATAGCATACTTCAGTGCGCCCCACATTATCTGCTTACAAGAGAGAGGGAGAATGCGTGTGTGTGTGTGTGACTCGCACCACATCATCACACGCTTCAGTGTTATTGTTACACAATTTTTTTGAGGGAATTCATTCTACGATGGAATTACTTGCTCGCACCTTTTTTCTGGCTCTGTATATTTTTTAGACTTCCTGTTTTTCCTGTTCCTTGCACTCCATTTCCATTTTGAAAGACAAGGAGAGAATGAGAGAGAGCGAGAGAGATTAGGAGTGAGCGAGTGCCGCAGCCACCAGTGGCAACTTCCTGAGCAGTCGTTATCGCTATTATGCATAAAATTACAGCATTGGGAAGCGAATATTTTTTATATTTATAAATTTTTTTTTTTGTTTGTTTAAATTCTATGTTTAAAGTCCTTGGAATATCCTTGAAATTACTTGAAATAAAAAAACGGAACGCAAAAATTTAAATGGAAAGTTTCTGCGTTCTGGTGCGTTCGCCTCGGTTTCCATCACTTGTCGCTTTCATCGTCACTGAGTGAAAATTGAATTTTGTACAAATTCGAAATTTCGTTTTTGGTTTGGAGTGGATTCGAGCGGAAATGGAAAATGTAAGAAAATGTGGGTCACTTGTGTCAAGCGCACGCACACACACAAAAGAAAAATACGAAATCAAAACTTTAATTTGAATTTGAATATCTTTAAATGTTCAGCATTTTCCATTTTTCCACTAGAAAAGAAATTTAAAAAAAAATGGATTAAAACCTTTCATTGTACCGTCACATTGCAAATGCACGGAGAACAAAAACTGCTTTTAATTTTTATATTTTTGCTTGCTTGCTTCTTATCCCAAAGGGACACACTAACACACACACACACACACACACACACAGAGACACACCGACAGACAAACAAACTGGACTGGAAATAAAATTAAAAATGCAAATTAAGCGAAAAAATTATGTTACTGCTTTGTGTTTCGTTGTTGCTGTTCGTGGCTGTTTACAAAAGAGATTTTTAATTTTTATGAATTTTTACGAGTGAAAAGTCAAAAGTGCAAACATCAGCAAACGAGTACAAGCAACGAACACAGCAAGCAACACACTAACCAACAGCAGCCATCAGCATTTCCACCACACCACCACACCATCCAACCGTCACCACCACCACCACCTGCCAGCCACGCTGAAGCTAGCCTCAACTTTGAAGGACAACACTGAAAAATGAATTTTTGAATAGACAACAACACGGTCGGGACTATAAAAAGTTATAGACCACTGCTTTGCTGTTCTCGGGTAAAAACTAAAGAGAAGGTGAGAAATGATTTATGTATTTGCATAAAAGAATATCAGAGGATGAGTGAGAAATGTGTGTGTGTGTGTGTGTGTGTATGTGTAGAAACTTCACCTCACTCAGACTCACTCTCGCATTACTTAATTTTTACCTAAAGGGTAACAAACCCAAAAAGGTTATGTGTGTTGCAGCAATTTCTGGCATCCTATAAAAATGAATTATTTTTAAGTGAATTATTTTGAATACGATTTTAGGTAATTTCTGTGAATTTTTAAAATTCTGTCTAAGTAATTGTGCTCATTTGCATATCTGATGTGTTTTCTGTGTGTGTGTGTGTGTGTGAGCGCAGTGAATTGCTGCTGTTGGAACTTAAGCTCCTTAAATTCTGAAAACCCGAATACAAACTCACAGTCTTCTGTAGATTCGCAGTGTTGGAAAAAATGTTTACTGGACACCGACTCAACGGTTTACTGCTAACACTCCTTAGTCCTTCAATTTTGGTACTGCATTTGCTTATTTCATACTGGCTTAAGTCTTACTTGTGCAATCACTTCCTACAAAACTTTCTTTCTTTCTTTCATACAAATCCTCGAAGGATTATAAACTTCTTCACAATTATTTTTGAGGATTCATAGAAAATACTATCATGGCTAGGTTGCTTTAACAGATAATTAAGACAGAAATGTTAAACTGTCGAGGTCTGTATACTGCAAAAGTCGAATAGGAAAGGAAATGATAGAAAAGAGAAAGAAATAATGGGAATAATAAGGAAAGAAACGGTGGAGAAACGGTGGAGAAACGGTGGAGAAATAAAATCTGAGAGAATGGAGAAAAAAAACAAAGTTTTTGAGTGAAAAGGAAAAGGGAAAATAATAAGAATAGAAAAGACAAAAAAAAAGGGAAAGGGAAAGGAAAAGGAAAAGGAAAAGGAAAAGGAAAAGGGAAAGGGAAAGAAAAAGTATTGTAAAGAATCGGAAGCGAAGGAAAGAGCAGAGTAACATAATAAAAGGTAAAGAAAGGCTGATAAAAGGAATGAATAAGGAAACAGAAATAAAAGGAAAATAAAGTTTGGCAGAAAAGTGTGAAATAAAGGTGGAGAAAAGTTAGAACAACAGAAATATAAGGCAGGATAAAAAGGGAAGGATGGGGAATAAAAATGAGTAGAAGAGAAAAATAATAGGGAAAGGAAAGAAGAAGTAGGGCATGAGAATGATTGATTAGAGTGAGGGAAAAGATGTAGGAAAAGCGAAATAATTGTTGGGGAAAGGGAAAATAAAAGAAACTGCAGTGGAAAAAGATAAGGAAAGAGAAAAATTTAGCAAAGGAAAGAAAATAACTTGGCATTCATGAGCGAGCCAATCAGTGCGACAATGAATCAGAGAAATCGTGTATAGGTGCCTCTGTAAATCAGAGAGCCAGTAATAAGAGAAGGCAATGAATTCATAAGTCAGTGAATCTATTCATTTATCAGGGAATAACAGATTTACCACTGTACTAATCTTTACTCTGTAGCGAAAAGAGTCAGTGTATTAGTGAAACAGTACGTCAGTATGTTACTGAATCACTCAACGTATCTGGAAATGAATTATCAAATTAGGAGTTAATAGATATGATAGTTATTTTGTTTAACTATTAGTGAAACCGTGAGTCAATCTATTTATGCATTAAGCATGAGTGGATCAGGCAATCAGTGATTCAGAGAATTAATAAATCTAGAGTAAGTAAATCAGCGAGACGCACAACCAGCTTCTCAGTGTGTCGGTAAGTCAGTAAAACAGTGAGTTAATGAATCCCAATTGGGTGCATTAGTGAGTTAGTGAATCACTGAGACAGTTAATCAATTACCAATGAAAAATTTTAGCAGTGAATTAGGAGAGCTGGATCAGAAAACTAGTGAAATAAATTAGTCTGTGAGTTAGTGAAACGATGAATATGTGAATCCGCGTGTAAGCGAATCAATGAGTCAGTGAATCTGAGTGTTCAATGAACACTTCGTATGCGAATAAGATTGTCAGTTAATAAGTAAGTCAGTGAACAGGGTGTCAGTGAATAGAGTGTCAGTGAACAGGGTCTCAGTGAACAGGGTGTCAGTGAACAGGGTGTCAGTGAACAGGGTCTCAGTGAACAGGGTCTCAACGAACAGGGTCTCAGTGACCAGGGTGTCAGTGAACAGGTTGTCAGTGAACAGGCTGTCAGTGAACAGGGTGTCAGTGAACAGGGTGTCAGTGAACAGGGTGCCAGTGAACAGGGTGTCAGTGAACAGGGTGTCAGTGAACAGGCTGTCAGTGAACAGGGTGTCAGTGAACAGGGTCTCAGTGAACAGGGTCTCAGTGAACAGGGTCTCAGTGAACAGGGTCTCAGTGAACAATGTTACTCACTTAGTCCGTGAGTCATTCAATTCGTGAATCAATTAATGTGTTAAAGTCAATGAATCTCGTTAAAAGCTAATGAATTCATCAATTACTAAGTAACTCAGCGAAAAATGACTGAATCAGGGGGTCACTGAATGAAAAAGTCAATAAATAATCAGTTAGTGAATCAGGGACAGCTTTTCCGTAAATCTTTGGGCTGTGAACCACAAATGAGAGAATGACTGTTCCAACAAAACAATGAATTAAAAGTTAATTAAGTACTTACTTAATTAACTGGCACTACAACCGATGATCGGTCTTGGCCGCCTCAACAAAGCTTCGCCAGTCGCCTCTGCTATGCGCGCGCTGGCGCCAGTTGATAACGTCGAGTGCAGTCAGCTTGCCCTGCACCTGGTCTTTCCAACGGAGATTAGGACGTCCCCTTCTGCGTGTTCCCCCACCGTGGTTCTAGCCGGAGCGCTTTCTTCTTAATTAATTTCTTAATTAAGTAGTTAATCAAATACCAAGTCGCTCAAATACACTTAAAGTCGGTTTATCATTCACTGATTGAATCTGTGGCAATGAGTCAATGAATCATCTATCGCCTGACTGACAAAACTGAAAGCAAATTTCTACATTAACTTATATAGGTATACATAGACCTATTATATTTCAAAATAAGTAATTCAAAACTCTCGCTCCATCTCTTTCTTTATCCGTTCAAATCCTTCACTTTCCAAGGAAAGAAAAAATCAATTAACCTAAAATGACAAAATATTTTTGTGTGTGGAATCTTGTCGGTGCGATAAACCAAGCATCTTCACCTCAATGTCAAACTCACTGACACAATTATTTCATTTTCCGTACGTTGACAATGTAAATGTCAACGACACAAATACACTCACAAGTACACGCACACAGAAATACATTTAACCATGACGTAGAAAACACGCACACACACACAGCAGGGAAATATGTGTAGCTTCAAAAATACAATTGCCAATATTTTTGCACTGTGAATTTATGCTTCATGTGCCAGCGAGCAACAAAAAGTAGAAGAAGTTCATGTTTTCGTGCGGTAGTAGAGCGAACAGAAATGTCGAGGAAAAACAAAAACAAGAATAACAAGAAAAAGAAGAAGCAGAAGCAGAAGCAGAATAGCAGAAATAAAATAGCTTAAAAATTTTCACACGTAGTGAAATTTCAATTTTCAAAATGGCGTCGTAGTCGTAGATATACTTACTATAGATGTGTGTATGTGTGTGTGTATGTGTGTAAAGAGACGTACATATATATGCGTTGTAGTAGTAGCAGTCTAAGTAGGTCGACAATGGAGATCCAATTCTTTGCTATGTGTGCGTGTGTATTCCCAAAGACGCAATTCAGTGTGTATGTGTGGAAAAGTGTTTTGATTGCTTCGAGGATGTTTGTGTGTGTGCGTGTGTGTGTGTGTGTGTATGCTCACAAATTCGTATATGTTTATTTGTGCGACAAGGACACGCACATTACTCGGTACATTAATACGAGTTGGTAAAAACAAAAAAAAAATTATACAAAAATTTATATAAACAAAATGATTTTAAGCTTACGGTTTTGTTTTTGTGCGCTGTGTGTAAAGATTTTCTTTTTTTTATTCGTTTTTTGCTATTTTACATCATCATCATCATTATCATCATCATTATAATAATGACAATCATTATGATTTGACATTTGACAAAGATGGTGGCACTCGCAGCAACAGCTACACACACACACAACAGCACTCATACATATACGAGTTTACACACATACGGAAATCAGTTCGTAAGAGAAGCAACTCACGACACAGCAATGGGAAATGAGAGCGGAAGCCAACGACAACAAATATGTAGTTACACGCAAAATAACAATGTTGTCAGCAGAAACTATTTTTATTTTCATGTTTTTACACACACACACACACTCATACATTTGGCTGCAGAAACGAAAAGCGGAAAATTTGTAAAAACTAAAGAATTGCAAAAAAGAAAAACAGTCGCTGAAACAAAAATTTTTTTTACATGTTTTTAAACAATTTGTTTTTGCCAAAAAGTTGTGGCACTTGTTTTGATGTGTTTTAACAAGGCACAGCGTGAAATTTCAATATACGTACTTGCTGCTTGCTGGTTGGATATTTTGTTTGCTGCTACTATTTTTCTAGCTAACTACATACCTACAGACATACAGACATACATACCTACATACATATACTTAATATTTCTATGAAGCTTTTGTTTTTTTCTGTTTTGGGTCTTGTTTTTTTGTTGTGTTGGCAACACAAAACATAACCTAAAAATGCTTTTAGTTAGCTTGCTACTTATTCTTGATGTTTTTTGTCTGTTTTTTTTTTATTTTGGTTTTCTGGTGCTGTTGTTGTAGCAGCATGTTTTTGACATGCGTTTGTTTCTAACGCTGTTTTTGAATGGTATGTTTTTTGTAGGTTTTTTGTTTTATAGAGGTGGCACAAAGCATTGAAAGTTGAAAAGTGTGGGACTTGTTTTTCAGCTCCCCGCTCCAAAAACCCGCCCCAGCTTAGTTTCCCTTCTTCCGTGGCACTGGCGTAAAGCGTTACTTCAAGGAGAATGTGTGTGTGTGTGTAAGTTTTTTACTTCCTCTCATAACGCTGTCTTCACCCACACTCATCACTCACAGTTACTATATCTTTATAGATACAGAGAGAGAAAGAAGTCTGGGAGAGAGAGAGAGAGGTAACGAGTGGCGAATGAGCGAATGAGTGAGCTTCAAAATAGTAAGCTGCTGGTTATTTTGGTGTTCGCTGTTCGACGAACACATCATATTTTACTCTCGTGCTGAGTGTAGCGGTTACATTGGGGTTCGTTACAGAGTTGCTCTTTGTCGAAATTCAGTTTTTTTTTTGTAATACTATATTGGTCGCAACGGCAACACTAAATGGTAATACCAAACAACTTTAAACGATTTTATTAATATGGAGCGTGAAATTAACAATATAATTGAAAAATTATGAAAATAAAATGATTTTTCTACAATAGTTTTATGAATAATATATTTAATATTCACTTTTAAAAACTAAAAAAAATCGCAACTTCGCTTTTCTGCATATGAAAATAGTGATGTACAGGTTTGCATGTTTTCCTTCAATTTTACATACATTTTTGTTCCTTTTTTGTAGAATAACTCATTGCTAACCCTGAATACTCGGCGTGCTCGGTGTACATTTCACCCAGCATATCGTGTTCGAAGTGAGAGTGAGTAAAAGCTCTTTTTTTCGTGTTCGGACAACAGCAATTGCGTGGTGTTCGCCGAGTAAACTTTGAATATAACCACAGCCTAAGCGGCACAGGAATGACTAACCAAAGAGAGTGGAGATGTGTAGTACTAGTATGCTAACATATTTTTATACCCTACACTGTGTTAAGGTTATATTGGTTTTGATCGAGTAATGTTTTTTGTAACGCTCACAATTAGGCATCGTAGATATGAAAAAATATATATACATAGTATATACAATTATGTATATATACGAGGTGTGATAAAAAAATAACCGTTATTTTCAAATTTCGTGAGTTACGTATGTTCGATTTTCGCATTTTTCTGTTATTTTCCGTTATGTTGGTACACATGTCTGTTATATATGTACCAACCATTTTGGATTGTCAGTTTGTTTTTGACAGATAAAAAGGTTAGTCGTGTTTTGGTGTGCTCTTCGATTTGTTACTATTCCAAAAAATGGATCGGCTCAAGAAACTGTATTCAGTTTTGTATAAAAAATGAAATTAAATGCGCAAGGACATTTGAAATGTTGACTGTGGCCTTTGGCGAGTCTACTATGAGCAGAACACAAGTTCAATTGTGGTATAACCGGTTTAAGGAAGGCCGAGAAGATGTCATTGACGATGCTCGTCCTGGTCGCCCGAGCACGTCAACAACCGATGAAAACATTGACGCAGTGAAGAAAATGATTTTGGATAATCGTGGAATCACTATCAGAGAGGTTGCTGATGATGTTGGCATATCGTTCGGCTCATGCCAAGCAATTTTTACGGATGTTTTAGGCATGAAACGTGCGGCAGCGAAGATTATTCCAAAATTGCTAAATTTTGAGCAAAAACAACGTCGCTTGTGCGCAAGTTTTTGGCCAAAAACAGTCGGACCCCGCTGACTTTTTCCTCTTCCCAAAATTGAAGACACCGATGAAAGGAAAGCGTTTTGCTACGATTGAGGAGATAAAAGAAAAATCGAAACAGGAGCTGTTGGCGATACCAAAAAGCGCGTTTCAGAAGTGTTTCGAGGATTGGAAAAAACGCTGGCATAAGTGTATTATATCTGAGGGGGATTACTTTAAAGGGGACAAGATAATTGTTGATGAATAAATAAATACTTTTTGAAAAATTTGAAAATAACGGTTATTTTTTGATCATACCTCGTATATGTATGATCAACGTGCATCGCCCAGACGATTTAGTCCTATCCGTCTGTCGCTCCGTCCGTCTAGCATTAAGCTATCTGAACAAACTATGTAGAACCATTTTTTATTGTCAGGAAGAAGTTCTAACTTGAGCAAAATTGGCTAAATATAAGTGAGATTATCAAGGACTGATATTGAATGAAATTATTAAGTGAATTCATAAAAATTCGAACCATATCCTTTATATAGTCTCTTGACCAACTGATATAAAAATTTACAACTTTGGGCAAAAGCCACGCGTATTTCCCATGCAAGTGAAATATTTATTAATCTATTTATTTTAAGCCATTGATTTGAATAAGATCTACAGGCTAGATTTTACAAAATATACAAAAAAATTGTATTTCTTACAATAATTAAAAATAAAACTAAAAGTGTAACGGCGCTGATTATTAATATTGTGATTATTTACAAAATACATATATGCTTATCACTTTTCATTCTATGTTATTGTTAATATTCTTTTTTTCTTTTATATTGTGTGAAAAACGCATTTATTTACTTTAACTATATTTTTGCCATCACTGTAATGGATAAAGAGAGATCACTCAATTTCATTTACTTTATGGTAATCTCCCTTTATCGCTCACTACTTGTGAAGATCTTTACTTACTTTTAATGGCACAACAGCCCATGGAGGGCCTAGGCCGAGCTTTTCGCATCCACTCATGTTGTGCGTGTTATATTTGTACATGAATGGAAGGGACGTACAGTTTAATGCCGAATCCGAACGGCGAAGTGAAAAGCTTTTCATAGCAATTTTTACTCTTGTAGGTTTGCCATTGCCTGCCAAGAGGTGGTGCCGTGTAGAAACATTATTTTTTCTACTTTTTGCTTTGCCTGTGCCGAGATTCGAACCCCGGACACTCTGCGTAGCAGTCCAACGCGCTACCACTATGCCACAGCGACCACTTGTGAAGATCAACTATCATAATTATTATTTGGTCATTCGATACTCAACTATTAAAGAAAAAAGCAGATGCTTAAAATCAAACTTTCGCATGTTTTTTTAATATCATCGAAGCGTTTCTTTACGCTTAGACGCTTGTAGACTTTTTGGCTCTTGCGGCTAGTGTAATCGAACGCAACTCCCACTTTAGGGAAGTTCCACTCCCCTACAAAAGTAATTATCACTTACAAGTTTTTTGAAAATGGATTTTGATAGAGAAAGTTCAATTTCAGTAATTGAAGCTAATTCATTGAATTCAATAAGAGACCTCGTAAGTGGTTGATTTAAAGCATAATTTGTTTTATAGCGTTTAATAGAAAAAAATCTTAGTTTGACGAGTAGTCCTGATTGGAACAAAAAAATCAATTTGGCTAAGCAGTATTGAGCAATCAATATTGCCACTAACGATACCATAGACAAACATTAAGGAATTAATAAGACGTCTACTCTCTAACGACTTCAGATCGATGAGTAAACAATGCGACTTATATGAAGGAATTGGCTCCTGGAAATTTAAGTAAAAAAGAGCTACTTTTAAAAATTTCTTCTGCACCCTTTCAAGACGATTTGTATGAATAGCAAAAGGAAAAAGGATTCCAAATAATTGCCGCGTATTCCAACCTTGATCTCACAAATGCAGTAAATTCAGAAGCTTATACGGTTAAAGGTCCCTTAAATTCGTCACTACTACGTCGTACAAATGCTAATATTGCATAGGCTTTCGGTATTACGTAATTCGAATGATTTACAAATTTTAATTTAGAGTCTAGCAGAACGCCCAGATCCAGCATTTCTGCTACTACCTTTAAACGAGAATTTGCAATAAGAAATGTAGAGATAAGTAATATTACAGTTTAATAAAGCTCGGCCGCACCCGACAACTTTGCGACTAGTTCCTTTTGGTGTTTATTTAAAATTTCAATTAAAAAGTATACCGAAAAATAAATACAAACTTTTTTGTAAGTATGTTTAACGTGGGTGTCTTTGCCTTTCCTCGACAGTTAAATCTTTCATAGACATGCGTAAATATATTTGGTATTGTTGTTGTTGTTTGTTTTTGTTTCTTTTTCAGATGACAAAATGTTGACTTGTGTGTCTGGAAAATGACAAAAGTTTTCTTTTTGTGAAAGTCTTACATAATTTAGCAATTTTAAAAATTGTTTTTGTGTTTGTTTTTGGTTTTGGCTACTTAACCCTCTAACCGCTCTGAGGCAGCTAACACTCCAGTTCATTTAATCGAAATGTGTAAATTAAATTTTGTTTTAACTTCATTGGTAATTCTTAAGAAAGAATAAACACACAATTTATGGTCAGTTTGCACTTTCTGCGATCACATGTTCTTCGATTACAGTTATTTTAGAGTGTGCAAGTACTATTTTGAAAACTTGTACACAAAAAAATTATTGTTGTTTTTTCGATATTATTTAAAAAACGAAAAAAAAACTAAATTCTATATAAAATTATCTATCTTCGTCACAAACATTATTAAAAAGTAAATTGTAAATTTCATTATCAGTCATTTTTCATCTGAATTTCAATCATTTTTTTTGGGTTAAGTCCTAAGACCTCCTTAGGATAGCCCATTCTTTTTCCCACCTAACGACTACACTCTCACACTAATCAACAAACGGACTTCAAATTCAGCTTATTGGCATCAACTTTAACTGGAAATAATATTTGTGGTGTTAGTTTGTCCAGTATTTCAACTTTGCCGGTTAGAGGGTTAAGGATGTGTTTTATCAAATTTGTTTGGAATAAGTTAAATAAAAAAGTTTTAAAACTGAATTAAAATTTTAGCATAATGCATTAATACTATTCGGTGATAATATTTGAAATTTCGTGTAATGTGAATGGTATAATTCTCGATTACTTACTTTACTTTACTTTTAATGGCACAACAGCCCATGGAGGGGCTAGGCCGAGCTTTTCGCATCTACTCATCTTGTGCGTATTATATTTGTACATGAATGGAAGGGACCTACAGTTTAATGCCGAATCAGAACGGTGAAGTGAAAAGGTTTTCATAGCAATTTTTACTCTTGTATGTTTTCCATTGCCTGCCAAGAGGTGGTGCCGTGCAGAAAAACTATTTTTTCTACTTTTTGATTTTGCCTGTGCCGAGATTTGAACCCCGGACACTCTGCGTAGCAGTCCAACGCACTACCACTACGCCACAGCGACCATTCTCGATTACATTATATTAATTCTCGATTACATTTTCAAATATTATTAACTTATATAGATTATTGAAAACACTGAGATCACTGATGAGGAATCATGGCTGGTTCCGAAGCGATCATCTGATCTGCCTTGTACTATATACATATGTATGTACTATTCTTATTCTCTCTATGGAAATCTTAATGTTCATGGAAGCCTGCATAAAATTCATGCATAGAATATACTCTAATTAATGAGCTTGCCAAAAATTCAGAAAATAATTTACCAAATTAAAAATAAAAATCATACAAAAAAAAACGCGCACATTTCTTATTTTTATAAAGAAATAAACAAATTACCAAAGGGCTTCATAGTCAAGGGGAATTTGTATAGATTCTTGTACGATCTGTGTGGAGAAAAGAGAAGAGGAATCTACTGCATTTCGAAAAAATGTAGAACTCATTCCGTTTTTACCATGTTCTGTTGTCATTTTATGGCGAAGTCAAGGAAAGAAGCCAGTTAATGTAGTATTGTAATTGTAAGTTAATGTAATTGTAAAGGGTGATTTTTATATGAGTTTAGTTTTTGAAAATGAAAAAAAAAACACAGCAATTTTACAAAAGTGAATGACATTTTTATTTTGATCGATAAATCAATTCCTGGCATTTACTTTTTAAAGATAATTTCAGATAAATGTTGCCCGCGGCTACGCTTCAAGTGGTCCATTCTGAAGGTCCAATTTTGGCATATTTTCACACATTTCGGTCGGAATCTTACCAAAAATTCAGAAAATATTTTACCAAATTAAAAATAAAAATCATACAAAAAAAACGCGTTCAATGTTGGCTTCCAAAGCAGTAATCGTGTTTGGCTGGTCCCTAGAGACAAGAGAGTTAACATAGCTCCACAAAAATTAATCTAACGGGGTCAAATCACACGATCTTGGTGTGATCGGCCAATTGAATGATCGGCACCAAAACGTGAGATTAACTGCTCACCAAATTCGCCTCTCAATTGATGCATGGTTTTGCGTGCAGACGTCGTCCTGTTGGAACCACATGTCGGCCGAGTGCAATGCTTGCATTTTCGGCAAAAGAAAGTCTGTTACCATCGAACGGTACCGGCACCTTTCTCCATTGACTGTAACTTTGCGACCTTCATCGTCTTTGAAGAAGGCCCAATGATGCCGCCTGCCCATAAACCGAACCGCACCAAACAGTGCATTTTTCGGGATGCATTGCTAGCTGCTGCTGAATTGCCTCCTGCTGGTCTTCACTCCAAATACGGCAATTCTGCTTATTCACGTATCCATGGAGCCAAAAATGAGCCTCGTCGCTAAATGAACGTAGCTTGCGAAACACTTTTTTCACAGCGCATGAATTTTGATAATAAATTTGCATGATTTGCAAACGTTCTTCAGGAGACTATTCATGATGAAATGGCAAACCTAACTGAGCGTAAATCAAGTGACAGTTGTCAAAAATACGAACTCTGAAAAAAGTGTTGCCAGATTGAAAACCACACTTCTAGCAAAAACACCCTTTTGTACCTATATATAAAGAGATTAGTGGAGGGAAGTGGGCTTGCCAAAGGAGAGAGGTTGGTAGAGAGAGAGGCAGTCTCAAATATTGCTTTATGGGTGAACCATATGGAGTAGGCCTAGCATGGTATTTTTTAAGCAAATCAAATGAAATTTATAGGTGTAATATTTAAGCTTTATGGCGAAATTTTCAAAGCCAGAGAAAGTTGAAGAACTCTCGGGTGAAGTGAAACTTCTCTCGGTCAACTTGGTTTTGGAAATTTACGCCATAACTACATACATGAACAACAGGGTAACTCTGTTTGTTTTTGTACTATATAAAGATTCCAAAATTGGAAAGTCAAAAAAAAAAAATAAAGAAAAAAAAAAAAACAATAGCACAAACAGCAAATTAATTAAATTACAACTAGAAACTTGAGCACACTTTTAGTATTGTGTACAGTTTAATTACAGCGTAACGTTTCAGTTTTACTCTCAACGCTAAAAATTCTCGAATGCGCAATAACAAGCTTGAATTCAAAAACCCCTTCAATGGATGCAGAACTGAAGGAGCACTACATTAAACGTTCGAGGAAAAGAAAATTATGTTGCATTTTACAAGAGTTACCATATTTTAATGATATAATCTTCTGTATGCTGCAATGTTTGTTTAACCCGGTTTAACTTAGGAAAAAGCGGTTACAAACTTTTTTTTATCACCTGGTATGAACAAAACCAAAAAAAAAAAAGCTGACATTTTGTCAACACTGATTAACATAAAAAAATTTCATAACGGAATGTTAGTTTAATTTCACTCTCTCTTCGCTCCAAACAACTGAGAGAACTGACGTTAAATTCGAAGTCTCTGCTTGTTTTGTGTGTAGCCGCTGCCCGTACGGACGTTCATGTGGAAAAGAGTCGACGTCGACTCTCTTATTTTATATCATATCTTCTATGGCATGAGCGCATTCAATGACAAGGTAAAGAAGTACAAAACAAAAAGAGAAGCTAGGGAGAACGAATATCTTCTTAATCGAAAGAGAGAGAAAATGAGACCAGGCGAATTGATCCTGATTGAATGAAATCTAATCGAAAATGTGAATATCATTTCTCGCATAAGTTCTTCAATATATTTTACCAAAACTGTTGCCGTAGTTTTTAATTACTCCTAACTCCTAACTTAATGCACAAAACATGCATTTATAGCCCTCCTAACTATTCCCTTATTGAACTGTGATACAATAGTAAAGCTCATTTAATTTTTCCTGTATTGTACATGTAAAATACTTAAAAACCATTAAAACCATTTGCCATTATAAATCAAATTAATTAATCATTTTCAGTGCATGTCTTTATGCTGCCCCAAACCTACATACATACTATATGTACATGCTTGCAATCAAACCACACATTAAACGCATACAAACAAAGCAAACATGCCCTACTACTACGTGGTCTTGCTACATACTTGCTAGACAACAACAAGCAAGTGGCATGAAGTACATAAAAGACGAAAGAAAAAGCTACCCTCAAAACACTCATTTCAAAAACATAATGACACTTCAATCAAAGTAAGCAGCAACAACAAACAACAGCTACTGCAACAACACGAGCAATTTACATTGGCGCAACTTTTGACAGCAATTGTCAATTGTCTTCTCATACCAACTAAATAAGAACCTGCGACTACTACGTACTTTTTATACATACTGATTATGTTCCTTTTAACTGTTTAATGTGCTTCATGATATTATTCCACCGCCTTTTCACATCACACAACCCCGCACAACCATACGCCAATGTCTACGTTTGCCCGCTTTGTATTTGAAGTCATTATGTGAATTTTTTTCTTCTATTTTTCTTTTTTTCTACTTGCTAAAATTTAATTGTGTCAATTGTTTCCTGCTGCTTGCATTCCTTTACATCCACAACTTAACATTCCATCAGCTCTTCAGGCACTTGCCTTAGTCACTCTGTGCTCTCTCTCTCTCTCTTGCACTCTCCCTCTTGCCCTCCTTCTCATGCAGTCGTTGTATTAACACACTAACATTTTTGGTAGCTTACATATATCCGTTATTTCGTTGAGAGTAGTAGTGGTAGTAGTAGTGGTAATGGTAGTAGGTACAATTTATACTTACTACCATTTTACTACTATTCTATTTTTTATCTCAAGTACTCACTGCTTCTACTTACTTCTTCCTCACTACCTTTCACTACATACTTTATTCCTTACAGTTTTCATTAATTTTTCTGTTTCCGTTCGTGACAATAGCGCGTCTGTTTTTCAAATTTTACTTCGACTATGTTTCTATCTGTCATTTCTTTTTCAATGTTATTAGTTTTTATGTTTTTTCCCCCCCTTTTTCGATTGGTTACTGTTACTGTCTCTCTCTCGAGTTGTTATAGAGTTTTCATTATGACTGCACATTGTTTGTGGCATTGTTGCCATGTTGCCCGTAGTCACTTTATCTATTGTCACAATTACAAGTATTATTACTATTTTCTTCTTTATATGGTAACTTTTAATTTTTGATTAAATTTTCGTCTTTTGTTTTAGATAGTTACTTTACTTTTATAGAAATCAATATATTTAAAAGTTTGATGATGAATTTTTGATTTTGTTCCGAAATTACTTATTTGTTTCAAATTAATTAGTTTTCGTATTAAGTTAAAGTATTTTTATAACTTGATTTCAATATTTCATTCAAAAGACTTTTAGTTAGGTAGGTTTTACATAAGAACCTATTGTTCCGAAGTTCATAAGGAATCTCTAAAGTTTACCCACCAATTCGTATTAATATGAGAAATACATTTCTAAACAAATTTAATTAGGTTCGAATAAGTCGTTGTACACATTTAGGCCAGAGACGTCGAGTCGTAAGCATTTGTAGTTGAAATAATCATAATAATTTTACTGAAACTATCTGACAGTTCTCTCCTCTTTCTTTTATAGGCCAGATACGTCCAGTTGTATTTACTCCACCCACCTTTTTGAAAACACTTGATTGAAAATTCAATTAAAACGTTTACTTAACTTTGTTTTAAGGTTTTTGTCATAACTGCCAACTTTTTCTGTACAATCCCTCACAGTTATAATTATATTAGACAATCGTAAATAACTCACCTGAAAATATACGAAACAGAAAAGAATACAAAACATTAGTAAATATTGGACCAGATAAAATTGTATCAAATAAGTTTAAGTTAATAACATAAAGTATTGGATATTTTTGGACTTAGGTTCTGTTTTATGTGTAATTTGCAATAAGAAATGAAAACCGATATGTTTTCGTTGCACAAAATTGTACGAGAAAAGAAACATTTGTGGCTCTGGCTTAAGTTAAAAGTTTCTTTTAACTTAATCGATATACATATCATACATATTTTCCCACATTTCTAGACATATATATATAAAAATAAATATGTATAAAAGTGGGGGGGCCTGGGGCGTAGGACACAAGGTATAGTCGCAGGTGAAAGTCGCAGGTGCATCCATGGTCGCTCCTTGCGCTTCTACGTTTCAAGTCGACACACAGCCTCCTCGTGCGGTCCCCTGGATAGCGATCTGACAACCGTCAGTGAGTTAACTAATGTGTGCGGCGGGCTTCTCCATGGCCATGGAATGAATGGTTGTGCGTCGGACTTGGAACCCGCCACGTCAAAATATTTCCCCAATGAATCCTCAAACGAAGCGTCGGATATTTAACCCCCCTAATGTTGAGTCAACAAAAAAAAAGAGTCACGGCGTCTTGGACAAAATGCCACTGTTGACAATTATACTTTTGAAGTCGTCAAGGATTTCGTATATCTAGGATCCAGCAAAAACACCAACAATAATGTCAGACCTGGTGCAGGGCAACCTGACAGCACTTGGCCTTATCAACTGGCGCCAGCGCGCGCATAGCAGAGGCGACTGGCGAAGCTTTGTAGAGGCGGCCAAGATCGATTATCGGTTGTAGTGCCAGTTAAGTAAGTAAGTGAGAATAAAAGAGCAAGAAGCCTAAATTGGTTTAAAGTTTCAGGAAGTGTTTTATATTAATTTTGGTTTGCAGGTAACTGTTCGGTCTTTAGGAGCTCTGTCGTTTCCATCTGATGAAATTGGAGGGTAACCAAAAAGGTTGAAAAATAATATTAATTTTAAATATCACAAATTTGATGTCTGAGAAAAAACTTATATCTTTGGGGTTTTAACAAAAAAAAAACTTTCTAGAAAAACTTTTTGAACAACAGAACAAAATGTTGAGAAAAACGAATAAAGGTTTTTCGGGAGAGCGACACAAGTTGATATTAATAGTTGCCCTGTGTACATATTTACCATCTTAATTAGAGCAATTGCATATGCTGAATTCAAGGATAGGTTTCAGAATTAATTTTGACTTGTAAGTCACGAATCTTTGCTTGACAGCTACTACTAACTAACGTTTTCAAAGTATCTTTAGAAGGATACAAATACTTAGATGGATAAGGTTGTATTAGCTCATATGTACTTGTTATCTTACGAACAATGAGTTTTATTTCTCGAGCGGTTTCTGAAGAGTTGGTGACTCTTCTTAAATTAGGACAATTGCAAGTGCTTACGTGTGCGTGTGTGCGACGAATCAAATCACAGATAGTTCAAAAAATTTAATTAGAATCCCTTAACTAATTTAATTAAAACTTCGACCCAGCTGTAAGCTGTGAAACTTATGTATGTGCATACTAAAAATATTATGCATGCCTTTAAAACAATTTCTTCATTAAACAAATACAGTATGTACATACACAAACATAAGAGCGAATGGTTGAAGTCAAAAGCTTTTCCTTTTAATCTTCATATGCTAAATCAAAACTCCAGTGCACATAATTTACTATACGGAGCAGGTACGTTTATGTGGCATGCCGTACACTAACTCATTTCCATATATGTATTAAGTATGAACGTGTGTATTTAGTTCCAAAACTACTTAAGATAATTATAATTAATGTTGCTCAACTTAGAACATAGTAGATGATGCTGAGCCTAACTGCTACTGTTAACTGCTAACTGCTAGCTGGTGTCCACACATTCACATAACTCATTGAATTCATAAACCAGACCAAAGGCAACCAGACCAATGAATGAATGAATGAATGCGAAAGTGTGTGTTTGTGTATGTGTGTGTGTATAGAGAAGGCTGCCGAAAATTTAATGAATTGAATAAAATTCATGTGTTTATTATGGTGCAAACAAGCATAAATCATTTTTGAGAGGAGTCATAACGACCCAACAACTTTTTAGTTACCAACACAGAGAGCAGAGAGAAAGATTAAAAGAGTGAGAGAGTTTACTTTATGTCAGCCATAGGAACTACAGTGCATCACATACATATGAGGAAAGAGGAAAAGATACACACATACACATACACATACACATAGAAATAGGCAAACACTAGTTATAACAACAAAAACCAACAATAAAAACACGGAAAAATATGGTGAACAGGTATGAGTAAAGAAAGAGAAAAAAGAATTGGAGAATTGTCAGCACAAGTAACAAGAACCAATACACCCTAAAAGTAATCAATAAACCATTAATTTCACAAACACAAAAATCTGATAATTTATTATGGAAGACAAATGGAGAGAGAGAGAGAGAGAGCTAAAACAACAACAACAGGAGCAATAACATAAAAAAAAAGTTAGGTAGAAGAGAAAAAGAACATAGCTAGAAAATTAAAAGTTGGAGTGTTTTCAACACTCTGTCACCGATACCGCTGTGGGGTGATACGTGTGTGTGTGTGTGTGTGTGTGAAAGGTACAAACTGCAAAAGCACTCAAAGTTAATATGAAAAAAATTCGGAAAAAGCACAAAGGGTAAGGGAAATGAAGAAATAAATTATTTATCTGTGCGATAAATAGTAAACAGCAGCAGTAGTTCAGTAGTAGAAGAAGAATTAGAGAGAGGGAAGTCGAAGGAGTGAGAGAAAGAGTAAAGCTTAAATGTATGCAAGCAAGCATGCATGCTCAAAGGTAATATAAACAGAAGCACACACACACACACACACACACATACACATATGCACGTTTATCCCTAACAAGCTAGCTCTATAAAGGTAGATACTAAAGTAAGTAGTCAGGTATGGTAAAGTATTAAGGTAATAAGGTAGAAGAGAGAAAATATAAGAATAAAATGAACAAATAACGTATGCAACATCAATACACAAAAATAGCAATTCCCTAAATCCCCAGAAAAATAAAAATAAAGTAGCAAGAAATAAGAGCAAGGAGGCAAACAGAACAAAAAACAAATCAAAGTAACACACGACAAAAATATATAAAAAATAAAGGAAGAAATGAAACGAAAGCAACAACAACGATACTTTGTATATATATTTTTTTTTTTTTTGTAATGTATGTGTGCGTGCATCTGTGTATACTATATCTATAGATTCAGTTTTGTTTTAGGGTACCTTGAGTGTGACTAATGTCAAGCAATTTGCAAAAGACACGAGAGACACTAAACGAAAGGACAAAATCGTTAATGTTAACAACACACAGGGCTGTGGCGTGGCATGGCACAGCAAGTAACAACAAGGCAACAACAGCAGCAACAGCAATAACAACAAAATATATCAATATAATATGCATGAAGAAGCTCAGTGGCGGATCAAAGCGGCAGGAGAGGGAGGGGAAGCTGAGTATTAGCATGAAAGGAGTAAGTGGAGGGAGGTAAAGCAATTTTCATAAAATTTCAGGCAAACAAAATCTTTCTTAAATTCCGTCTTAAAGAATCATCAAATTGGAGTCAAAAGAAAAGGATATTTTGATTCAAGAAGCTATTGCGAATGCGAAAATTGCTGCCTCGACCTTCAATGAGCGGTTGTATCACAACTTTAGTCCAAATTTCGGAATCCTACATAAACTAATCGCCTTGTCTGAAGACTTTAAGTCCATCAATGAGGCTTTCAGACGCAAAAGAAAATACCGAGATTCTCCTTTGTAAGAAATATCACCAAAATACCACGACATTTCGAAGCACCAACGAGGTCTACACTTCACAAGCAGGTCTAAGAACAACACTAAAATATACTACAGAAAACCCCCAATACAAAATCGCAATAGCTCAACGCATGGACTTCCGGGGATTACTTTGCCGGGAGTACTTTAGGTCCTAACTTAGCAATTAAGATAAAAAAGATCTCATTCGGTTTAACATGATAATTCCTAGATTCTATAGAGGTCTAGGCCTTAAAAAGAAATCTATACTGAAAACATCTTGATTAACAAGGAAAACTAGCGCCATCGTATTAAGATGTATGTAGTGACTTGGAATTGGATTTCCCGACTTAAAGTTTTCAAAAGTATTTGTTAAAAGTTTTATAAGAAAACGAAATTTTGTTACTGATTTTAGAAAGATCGTCAAAAGACAGTTTTAAACAAAATATATGTAAAAAGTGTTGAGTTTTTATTCTAAGTATACCAAAATATGGGTGACCATCAAACACTAGATTTTAACTCCAATCAATTAGGACCAATACTGAAATTTCTATAGGAGTTTGGCTTATGGCAGGTACTGCAGTCGTCAAATAGATTTTATGTACATAAGTTGTAGGGAACTTCCCAACAATAAAAATTGCAAGTATTTTACTAATTCGTAAGAGGTGTCCTGTGTGATTGCATCCCCTCTCTCATTCTCCCTGATAGATTTTCTCTATCCCCATGACGTCTCTTCTCTCCCTCTCCCCCACACTTTAACGAGACTATTCTCATCGTTTAAAAGCAGACAAAACGGGGATAAATATCAAATGCTTAAAGCTCACTTAAAGCATTCTTTCACCATTTCTGATGTAAACGATCGACTCTATCGGAGTTTGGCTTATGGCAGGTACTGCAGTCGTCAAATAGATTTTACGTACATAAGTTGTAGGGAACTTCCCAATTATAAAAATTGCAAGTATTTTACTAATTCGTAAGAGGTGTCCTGTGTGATTGCATTCCCTCTCTCATTCTCCCTCCTTCTTCTTCCCACCTATCAATCTTTCTTCCATTCAACACAATGCTCTGCATTGTCTTACTCTAATGAAACTACTTCTACTTTACTTTTAATGGCACAACAGCCCATGGAGGGCCTAGGCCGAGCTTTTTGCATCCACTCATATTGTGCGTGATATATTTGTACATGAATGGAAGGGACCTACAGTTTAATGCCGAATCCGAACGGCGAAGTGAAAAGCTTTCCATAGGCAATTTTTACTGTTGTAGGTTTGCCATTGCCTGTCAAGAGATGGTGCCGTGTAGAAAAATTATATTTTCTAGTTTTTTTTGTGTTTGATTTTGCCTGTGCCGAGATTCGAACCCCGGTCACTCTGCGCATCAGTCCAACGCATTACCACTACGCCACAGTGACCACTACTTTTACTTACACTTTTAATAAGAGTAAGCGAGACTGCGACTATGATTTTACAATCAGCTGTATAGGATTTTCTTTTCCAAATTTCTCAGGAAACACTTTCATTTCGATTATTGTTTCAATTGTCTTGAGCGCCATTTTTCCCGCATTATTAGATTTTCAATTTCTCCCCTCAGAAAAAGGAGTTTAAATTCCCTCTCAGAGCCCCTCTCCCACTGAGAGGGTCTCGCCTTCCATATGAGCCACTGTGTACATATTTACATGCTTCTTGGTAAATATGTAAAGAAATCTGCATTCAATTTGCTTATCAACGTGTCTCTTTCAGCGAGTGTTCAGCGTTTTTGCTCCTCTTTGCCTACTTAAGTACAACAGTTTTTTAACATGTCGGACTTTTATTTTATTTTATTTTAGTTTCCTTTTCTTTCGCTTGCTGTTTTCGTTAACTTTATTTTCTTTGTTATCATTAACGTTTATGTACATGCGAGTGGAATAAAATGAAAAAGCACATGAAATCAATGGAAAAATGTCATTAGTATTAGCAACTTTGTGTGGAAGTCATTTAGTCTCAATTTATGGTCTGTACCTCCCTCCACACCCGCTTACCTTTCGTTCATTCGTTCATTCTCCCTGGTGGCTGATAAGATTTTATAGTCTCATGTGAGACGAAGATTTTGTGTGACATGTTGACATGTTGTGTGTGTATGTGTGTGTATGTGTGTGTATGTGTGTGTTCATATGTGAGTGTTTACCTTTAGTGAACTACCTCGATATCGAATTTGTACTAAATTATATCCAATAAAGCACTTGGATTGGATTCTTCATCTTCATTTTAGTTATATTGTTTTTGCTGCTTTTAACTAACCACTGTTGACCAATACAAAATTATGTTCGTATTCGTTCTGGTGCTGGTTTTATTGGTTTTTGCTTTTCACTTTAACCATGAGTCAAAGTAAATTCTCGAAAATTCTCTAATCAAGAGAAACTTGATATGCACGCAATATTTCTTGTGTCTCTTTTCTCGTTTTCTGGCCTTTGTCGCATTGTGAATTAATTGAGCTTTAAATTATTAAAGCATTAAAATTGATTTATTTTCTTACTTAATCTGAAAACATAAATTTTAATTTACTACACTAACTTAAAATATTAAAGAAATAAATCTTCGATGGCATGACTATGGTGCAGTGGATTCTAGGGAAGTATTGTAATTTGATATCTTTAATTTCTTTTTTATTTCTCTGCTTTTTTTATTAAAATTTATTAATTTTTCTGCAACCTTTTGGTTGAACTTTTAACGAAAAAGGTGAAGTAATTCATAAAGAATGTAATCAAAGCTGATAAAATTTCGTTTAAATGCAAACATTTGTTACGCAAGTGTAACAGAAAGCTGGGGTAAATTGACGTGTGACGTGTATGACGTCAGCGAAGGGCTTTCTATGTACAAAACAGCACCAACAGCATGGATTTGAACATATTTACTAATTTTAGTGCCTCTACATCACCTTCTTGGATTAACTCGCAAAGTCCTCTTTCAGACGATCAAACTAGTCTCATGAGAGTTTTTAACATAATGAGACTAGTTTCATAAAACTTCCCTGTTTTTAATTTTTATTTTTAAAGCAATAAAATCAATTTTCCTATCACTCTTGAATCATTATTGTATTTTGTTTTATTAATTTAAACCATAAATTATAATAATTCGATTTGATCAGTGTGCTGAGTATTTAATATTAAAGAAATATAGTAAAGAAGAAATATAGTCACAAAACATCATCGAAATGCTACCCGAGAAATTTTGTCTATCCCCATGACGTCTCTTCCCTCCCTCTCTCCCACACTCTTCCACGAGTTTTATCAGAGCATCATTCTCATCATTTAAAAGCAGACCAAACCGGAATGAATATCAAATGCTTAAAGCTCACTTAAAGCACTCTTTCACCATCTCTGATATATACGATCGACGTGCTGTTCTGTTATGGTTGTCTCTTTCTTTCACACATATGTCAATGCAAAAGCTTTAAAGTACTAAAGCTGCGGCATCGATTTGCTATCAATGCGCTCTCTATGATCTTTACGAATAAAATTCTTTTAATCAATGAACAAATTTAAAAAAAAGTACAACAAAGTATAACAAAAAAAACAAAACGAACACACTCAGCAGTAGCAATCAACATCTTTTAAACTCTGAAAAGACTGGCATATGTTGTACGTGAGTTTTTCAAATACAAGCCATGACCACTATGGTAAGATAATGCACAACGTCATCATTGACAACAAACACACAGCCATCACTGACAACAGTAAAATCGACATGATGCTTGTTCAAAGCAGTGATTGCTCAGTATATGCTCATCGTTATCATGATCATTAGGAGGTAAAGTTTTTCACCAATATTGTGATATACATAAGTAGTATACCATATACGAGTATGTATGTAAATAGTGGAAGAGAGCATTTAATAATGCAGAAGCTAGCCCGTGAGCCTTTTCATCACTATCCTTGGTATCATCGGGATGATTTCATCAGTCTTGGCATAAAATTTTTGAACATCATTATCTTCAGCTTCATCTTCTTGGGCCTCATCTTTTAGGGCAATATCTTCTTCAGCCTCATCTTCTAGAGCATTATCATTGTTGTCATCATTACTTGCATCACTAGCAGCAGCAGTAGCAATAGCAACTACTGAGCAATTCTCCTTTTTTATGTTTTCTCAGCGGAGCCTCGACGCTACGGAATGTTTCCGTCGTCGTCATCAACACTGGTTCAATGGTTTCCTTTATTTTCCTAACGAGTATTCTTCTTTGTTTTTTGCCATGCTATTTACTAGCTGGAATTTTTTCTACGTTTTACTATTTTGATGACCAATGGGATACATTTGGAAGTTCGTGCTTCCAGCTTCTTTGCGATTTTACTTTGAACATTTGCCCATCTCATATGTTGTTGGTTGGTTGCTCTACACTTTGTTCTATGTATGATTCCTAGGTACCTACTTCAAGCACGTTTGATATGCTTCACATGTCCGAGATGGTTTTTCCAAAAGCTTATTGCTTATTGCTCGGTTGTTTTCCACTTTTTCATTCATTGTCTCTTTTTTTGTTGAGATTTCCTTTCTAAATCTTTACAATTCTTTCTGTTTTATCAGGCACACGAACATAACCATTGGTCATCTTTCATTTCAGGTTTTTTGGGAATTGGGAATGTTATGTCATGTTTTGTTTTAGCCACAGGAGTAGAGCAGCAACAGCAACAACATATAAAGCAGAAAATCACACACAACAACTTGACTACAAATTTCCACACACACACACACACACACAAGAAGAACTTTAATGGAAACAATCGAGCAGTCAAAATCTTCAGTTTTTGTTTTTATTTTTTTTTTGGTTACTCTCACACATACCAAGTATCTGTAGAGCCTACTATGTACAAGCTACACTGTGCTACATAGCAATATTGACATGTTTCTTTTTAGTTGTTGTTTTGTTTTGAAATGAAGTATGTACATGCATACTACTTACACTACTTACTATACATGCATGTTTCATATGACTGTGACTGACAAACTGACAAACTGACTCTGACTCTGACTCTGACTGTGACTCTCTGACAATGTATACACATACCTACATGCTATTTTGTCCTTTAGGCATAAACACGTTCATCTGTCTGTCCGTCTCTTGATTTTCTATGCCTTAATTTGATGCATGCACACACACGCACACACATCCACACACACCCACACACACATATATATATATATATATGTATGTATGTATGTATGTAAGATGGCATAAGCATACGATTCGTTACGATTCGAGTGTATGTCCCATTTGAGAATTCATTCAAGTTGAAATGTTCAAAAATGTTATCGCTTTATTCCATTATTTTAATGTCTTTCACTTTTGTTTCGCTGAATATATGGCATATCTGTATGGAAGTATAGTATGTCTGTCTGTTTTTGCTATATTTGGTTCTGATTTCAAGCAGCCAAGCAAACATTCTCCTATAACATCATCTTTCGTATCTGTGGTTGTGTTTTTCTATATAGTATGTATGTATATTTTTGGCATGAGCAAATGCCAATTTGCTTCATTGCGTTCTCTTACTCCACCAATAATACTTAGTCAATCGTAGTATATATGAATCTACAAACATTTATACTCCTACATATATACTACTGTGGGCAAAAAGTAGTAAGACTTTTTAATTTAATTCGCGCGGAAACCCATTCATCAAAATATTATTTTTTTAAGGTTGGTATGACTGTCGGTGACATCGGTGCCAAATGTCACATCAAAATAATCATTAGTGTTTAGTATACGCTTGTCTTTCTGAAGTACAAAAAGTGCATTCGACGATTTTCACAATGAGTGAAATTATTCAACAAAGAAGTTCCATTAAATTTTGTGTGCGGAATCAAATTTGTGGTGCCGAAACGTTCAGAATGTTGCAAAAGGCCTTCGGTGATAATTTAATAATTGTATGTCGCGAGCAAGTGTTTTTGATTGGTACAAATTGTTCAAAGATGGTCGAGAACGCGTTGACGACGAACCACGTCCAGGACGGCCATCAACATCAACATCAACTGATGATCAACACGTCAATAAAATCAAGGAATTGGTGCTCGAGAATCGACGATTAACAGTCAGAGACCTTACTGGCATCGTTGGAATATCGGACGGATCAGTGAAAACCATTTTAAAACATCATTTGGGCCTAAGAAGAGTGAATGCACGATTGGTTCCAAAATCACTGCATTGCTTTTACGAGACCATTTTGCCAAAAATTCGACTGATATCGTTCCGCAACCACCCTACCACCCTATTCGCCTGACTTAGCACCGTGTGACTCTTGGCTATTTTCTAAACTCAAAAAACCGCTTCGTGGACCGTTTGACCGTTTTGAGTCAATTGAAGACATTAAACATGAATCGCTAGGCGCATTGAAGGCTATTCCGGAAATTGACTTTAACAACTGTTTCGAGAATTGGAAAAAACGTTGGCACAAGTGTATTGGGGTGGAGCCGGGGGGGATTACTTTGAAGGGGACGAAATAGATTTTGAAGAATGAATAAAAAAATGTGAAATTATGAACAAAGTCTTACTAACTTTTGCCCACAGTAGTACTCCTGTATGCGAGTAAATATGTACTTACTTACATACATATGTATGTACATACTTATAAACAAAATGTAGCAGTTAAAGTTAATGACATTTTCGTATTGCATATTTGGCAATTCTCTTTCTCTTTCTCTCTCTCTTTCTCTCTCTCTCTCTCCCTCCCTCACTCTCGCCCTTTACTCTATTCTACACTCTGCTACTTAATCGTACTTACTTACTTACTTGACTTGACTCTATGGCAACGATAGGCGTCACTTTATATTGAAATAATCATTTGTCATTTGTTGTGTACTTTTACTGATTCTTCTTTAGTTCTGCTGAGGGGGTGTATGTACCGTCCCGACTGCCCCTTTCCACTGTACATACTCGTATGTATTAAAAGCTTATTTGAATATGAAATTTATCGTAGCAAGAATGAAAGATAATAATAACATAAAATAAATTGTTCATATTCGTTGATTAAACGTTTTACTTACTTGCTTTTATTTGTATTCCATTCTTTTTTCTTTAAATAGTTATCATGCAGGAGGGTTAAGTATGGGGGAATGTGCATACATTTAAACAATAACAAGGAAAAGTAAATGCAAATATTTGCTTAAAGAAAATCTTAAATTTGCTCTATAATCTTACAGAAAACATTAAATTAACGAAAGTACGAAAAAAGAAGGATTTAAAGAAATTAACCCTGTTGCAGATATACTCGTATGGTTAATGTAGATGTATTTAAGCATAAATTCATTTAAAGATAATCTTAAATTGTCTGTATAATTTTATATGCATTAAAAATCTAATTTTTGCAAGTACTGAAGAAGTAATCCAAGTAATCCAAAATTAACCCTTAGGCATCTCTCATCCTGGAGTTACAAATCTTTCAAAAATGATTTAAACTATTCATCAAGCGCTAATCAGCAATTGATTTGAGTTCATGATTCGGATTACTTCTTGACTTGATGAAATGCTGTTAAATTAGTTACTCTTGGGAATGTATCTCACTCGTACGAGTGGAAGTGTTAAAGGTTGTTTCAAGTGAGAAATATGCTCAAAATAGTAAATGCTCAATGGTAAATAGACAAAAGTGGGTATAAAGTGACCCTGTACTAACTTGAAAAAGGCTTTAGAAAAACGCTTAGTTCCCTTATTTTGGCAAAACATACAGCACAATCAAGCTTGCTTTCAAAAAGTGATTTTTCTTTTTATCAATATCCTTTCACTTAGTAAGAAATTTTGATTTGAACCCTTGCAGGACAACTTCCTGTTTCCCACCTTTAATTACTTTTGTCCAAAGGATTTTGCGGAATTTTCACCTGTACCCACTGGCAAAAATTGACCTTTCAAAATCGTTAAGGACAATATTCTTGGCTTCTTTATAAATAATGAAACACAATCCAATTTCTTTCGAGAAACTTTCTTACTAATGACTTGCAAGCTATTTTGATAAACTTAACTCAATACGCTTCGAAAGAAATTTGGACTTAACCCTGCCAGTCCAGGGTTAAGTCCCTGTCCTCCGCCTTCAATTCTTTTTTATCTGAATATTAAACTGTACAGTTATCCCAAAATAATTACCCTTCTTTAAGAATAATGAAGCTAAAATTAGGATTTTAATAACTTGAAAATTTGCTAAAGAATATTTGTTTTCTTTATAAAATAGTACAACAGAATCTCATTTGGTTCGAGAACCTCACTTAATACTCCTGAATTTTGAAGGTACCAAAAATTAATAATTAGCATCATCCGAAATCGTCTTTACTTAATTTTTGTAGTCAAAATGAATACAAAAGGTCGTCTTAAAGTGCATAGAAATCACTGAACCCAGAGCAAAATATTGAACTTTTAAATTGGGAAGCTTTCAATCGAAATACGATATAAAGTACGATTTCTAACGAAGGACACAAACACACACTTATGTATCTTAAATTTTTACAGGAGATGTCCTAACATATTTGATAAGTGGGTCCTTTAAATCGGCAGGTTTAATAAGGCACATGCACTTATCGGAAACGAGAATGGAGATTGGGCAGACGGAAAGAAGGCCAATATGTGATAAAAGTGACCATCTTTGAGTTTCAGATCTATTCTAGGATTACAAATTCTAGAATTGTACCACTACACTACCTAAATTCAAATGTGTCAATGTACTACTGTGGGCAAAAGTTAGTAAGACTTTGTTCATAATTTCACATTTTTTTATTCATTCTTCCAAATCTATTTCGTCCCCTTCAAAGTAATCCCCCCGGCCCCAATACACTTGTGCCAACGTTTTCTCCAATTCTCGAAACAGTTGTTAAAGTCAATTTCCGGAATAGCCTTCAATGCGCTTAGCGATTCATGTTTAATGTCTTCAATTGACTCAAAACGGTAACGGTGTCCACGAAGCGGTTTTTTAAGTTTAGAAAATAGCCAAAAGTCACACGGTGCTAAGTCAGGCGAATAGGGTGGTAGGGTGGTTGCGGAACGATATCAATCGAATTTTTGGCAAACTGGTCTCGTAACACCAATGCCGTGATTTTGGAACCAATCGTGCATTCACTTTTCTTAGGCCCAAATGATGTTTTAAAATGGTTTTCACTGATCCTTCCGATATTCCAACGATGCCAGTAAGGTCTCTGACTGTTAATCGTCGATTCTCGAGCACCAATTCCTTGATTTTATTGACCAGACGTGTTGATCATCAGTTGATGTTGATGGCTGTCCTGGACGTGGTTCGTCGTCAACGCGTTCTCGATCATCATTGAACAATTTGTACCAATCAAAAACACTTGCTCGCGACACCGAAGGCCTTTTGCTGAACGTTTCGGCACCAGAAATTTCATTCCGCACACAAAATTTAATGGAACTTCTTTGTTGAATTATTTCACTCATTGTGAAAATCGCCGAATGCACTTTTTGTACTTCAGAAAGACAAGCGTATACTTAACACTAATGATTATTTTGATTTGGCATTTGGCACAGATGTCACCGACAGTCATACCAACCTTAAAAAATTGATGAATGGGTTTCCGCGCGAAATTTAAATTAAAAAGTCTTACTACTTTTTGCCCACAGTAGTATCATAACTCAATGGAGAATAACTAGTAGATTGCTTCACTTGAGTTGGTTCTTGTATTTGGAGGCGTATAGTGAAATATAGCGGAGAATATTTTGCTAGAACACATTCAAGCTTTATAACACTCAAGTACCATATGGTATTTTGGGCCATTTCTGCAAAATTATGCAGAGATACATCTTGAGAGCACATACATATGTAGATCTATAAAGATTTCTAAGAAAAATATTCCTCACTCAATTCTACTAAGGATAATTCAATACAAAAATCTTATTTGATCAATTTGTATTCATTTTGGAGTTATTTTTTTTAAATTTAATTAATATGAAATCAATTTTCTTTCCTCCGAATTCACTTTTCCCTCCCCGCCCCTCTCCTCCCCCTCTCAGTCTCTCTCACTCTCTAACACTTTATGCTTCAACTTTCATGCACTTATGACAATTAATCTTAAGCAATACTACCAATTTCCTTAACTCATTTGCATTGTAGTTTATGCAAAAACTAACACACTCCTCACACCTACATACTTACATGCACTTACACTTATACATGCAAACATTTTCAATTTCGCATTAATCTTCAATTTGTGTTGCTGTAAAATAGAATTAAAGCAAAACAAACAACCAGCAATAGTGCAAACAACCAACAGTAGCAGCAACGGCAGCAATAGCACCAACAGCAACAACAAATAACAGCAATAGCAGCAACAAAATGTTCACACGTTTTCACTATACACGAACACGAATGTTTATTTAAAATTTTCACATTTGATTTTCAATTTTCCCCCCTCCTCCGCGAACTTCAAGTACGAATTATTGTTGACTCAACACACTCACTCATAAGTAAGTATGTACATGTACGACTATCTGCACACACACACACACACACACACATACACACACACACTTACATTTATATGTATTGAAATCAATGCAACAAATCAACGTGAATCAAACGTAATCAATCACTCTATCAGCAGCAAGAGCAGCGGCGAATGTTGCTGTACTAGCAAAAAAGCAACAACAAATTGCTAAAAAAAAAAAAAAGAATCAAATCAGCAATGTAAAAATTGAAATGAAAATCATTTGCTAGCATTGAAAAAAGGTACAGAAAATTGTAAAAAAAACAAAAAAAAAAAACTATAGACGCCTCTGGCAAATTGCAGCAGCAGCGCGCAATCGTCCATATCCGATTTTGCCATAAAGTGCTCGAGCTACGCTCAATTTTTGCCCACTTCTTCTCTCTTAGAGCTATTGCTGAAATGATATTGTACGAGTGGTAGGTAAACATGTTTATACATACTTACATACACATATAGGTACAGTTATATATACATAGTACATAAAGATATGTATGTATGTATATCTGATGCAAAGTAGAGGGACGATAACATGTAGCACATATGTACTATATATTTGATGCAGCCTGTCTACACGTTCATTGACAGACTCTGGGCTGAAACTGATTCGCTATCAGTATGACTGTCTTTCGATTTCCCTGTCTGTCTGGCTGCCTGGCTGTCTGGCTGCCTGTTATTGCGTCTATCCGACCATTGCATTTAAAATTTTCATGTAGCATTTTCATTGCGCCATATGAAAGTTGCAATTCTTTTCTATCTTTTCCCCAATTTTGGTCTGGTCTGTCTTCTAAAATTTCATATATGAAAGTAAATACGTGTTCTTCTATTTTTTGTTTGTTTCTTGTTCATTTCTGTTCTGTTCCTGCTCCCTCAATTCACATCCATTTGCTTCGGCATGTTCATAAGTATATTCCTTTCTAACATCTCTTCATAGATTTTACCTTTAATATGCAGTTTTTTTTTTTTTGGAATATCACGTTCTAGCTGTGATTCTCTCTCTCACAACAACACACACACAAACACGTGCCTCTTAAACAAAAAAAAAAAAAGGAAAAATTGTTACTGTTTCAGTTGAAATTTTCACAGTCATCCTCCTTTATATTTATGGCATGCACCGCGTTCGTTTCTTTTTTTGGCTAACTTGTATTCTTCATGTATGAGGAATTTGTGTACTCAAAATCTTTACTACGATTTTGAAATATACACGCAGTATCTGCTAAGTAACTGGGGTGCATATAGAATATGTGTACCCAGCTTTGCCCGTTCACTCATTTAGTATAACGTTAAGTTATTGATTTATCTGTTATTTATTATCTGTTACAATTGCCTGTTTATTGTTGTTGCTTTATGCATCAGAAAAATATTTGAAATTAGGTAAAAATCTGAATTCATGGCTTTCGCATACCACTTATAATGATTGTTCTGCATCAAAATATCAATTTCAACCTTGAAGTCCTTTTGGTATTTGTTTTGATAGGTCCAAAAAAGTAAGTAAGTAATAAATAATTAATAAGTTTTTCAAAAATACTTTCTGTGAAATTTTACTATAGATCACAAGATTCTCATAAAACCATGCAACAATCTCCAGTTATTTTCCATTAAACAGTGACACCTGTCCATAAAACTTGACGACCTTAACTCGTTGTGGAAAACTTTATCAGTTTTAGCGCAGAAACCGGGATGAGAAAAAGTACCAATTTGAAACTAGAAAATGGTCAACTTTCGATCTTTTTCCCCTACAAAGAACCAAAAATTTTGGAAAAATCAATGGAAAATGTCATAAAATCAGTGACAGTTTTTTTTTCTTAATGAACAGAATCAGTGAAAAGATACAAATTAACGAATAAGTTAAATAAAACTTTTAAAGAAAATATGTGAACTTCTGTACTTTCTTTCAATTCTCATTCACTTCATGTTATGACACAAAAAAGTAGAGATTAACCAACAGTTCGGGAAGAGAATCGAACCCACAATCTGAGACGGGTGAGACTCCAGTGCACTTACTTAAATAAAAAAGAAACTGTCAAGCACAATTATTTTGGCAACGATTGTTAGGCAAAATCAATGAATATTTTCATTAATTATTAATGAAATAATTTGGTTTAGTTTGCTATGGCACAATAGTAATGAATAATATCAATGAACGTTTTCATGAGAGTTCATAAAACTTAAAGCACAAGCTCATTAACTCAATGATGGTTTCACTAACTCAATGATGGTTTCACTAAGTTAATGGAGTTTTTCATTAATTTGCTGATTTTAATTTAGCGAATGGTTTTCATTCATTTTCAAAAATTTCTTTTCTCTGAACCAGTAAAACGTTTCTGTAAAAATAATTAGGCTAGTAAGATGACCAGCCTACCAAATATTGTACTCTACAAACGAAGCTATTTAAAAAAAAAAATTAAAAAAATATTGGAACCTTGAATCGAAAGGTTTTTAATTGAAATACTATTTGAGCTCGATTTTTGACCAATGTGAAAAGTGTTGTCCTCATATGAGAACAAAACTCTCTAGGAGGATAAAGTAGAAAATGTTGTTTTGTTTTTTAAGGGATCATTTAAAGAAGAAGGAGGGAATAGGTTTTAAGTTCAACCCAGGATAAGGAGAATTCCAAGAGACTAAGAAATTATAGATTAAGCGTGGCAAGACTCTACAGCCTGAAATAAAATTAAAATGCCATTGTTGGATGGGACGGTTAGATTCGATTCTGTAAAGAAACTGTTAACAAATGCGTGAAAAAGTGGAGAAGACAATGTTAGCGAGAAAACAAAATCTATCTGATTCATGTTATTAATATCCCTTCAAGAAGCTCCGAATGATAAAGACGACGTTGGGCGACCATGAGAGGAATGCACTTGAGAGCTATTATTTTTTTGTAACGCGAAATATGGAACCAAAGCAAGACTCTACAGCCTGAAATAAAATTCAAGAGTGCCCGTTCTTCTCCAGCTCCTTGCTCTAGCGCCATAAATATTGTGATCTGGTTTAATGAGGTTTTCACTGAAGAGAGAAATATGATAACGAAAAGAGCGGAGTGAATGACTTCAGAGTATAAACGAAACATGAAATCACTTTAAGTGGCCGTTGAAGTATTTAAATTAGTTTGAGTTCTACTTCGACGAATCCTTAGTTTAGGCTTGTTTTTACATAGTTCACTCTTGAATAAAAATTAGCCAAAACTTCATTAGTTACGAGACCTTACGAAAACAATGAAAAATATTAGCCAGTGGAGCTGAAATTTTGAACCATTCATGCAAACTAAAATTCTATTTTGCTCGCATCGCTACGATTCCCACTTAAAAACTACCATGGAGATGAAAACAACAAAAAACAAAAAAAAAAAAAAAAAACAGCGAAAAGAGTAAAACTGTTGCAAAGGCTTCATCACTCACTAATAAAGGGTGTCCGAAAAGGAATGCACGATTTAATTTAAAAATAAAACTCAATTTTCGTTATTGAGTGATGATATTTTTTTACATTGTGAAGTAGACTTCCGATTAATTAAGTAATAAGATATCCGGCTAATGGCCCCGCTGCTCTGATCACAGACCCCCTTGCTCTTTGAATAACATTTTCGATGACATTTTGAGAAACTTGTCACTGTATGTCACCGATGACGTGCTTGATCTCTGCCTTGAGATCAAGAAGTGTTTGTGGTTGATTCACATAAATCGGGGGTTTCAAAAAACCCCAAAAGAAATCTCAGTTGAAATTCGAATTTTTTTAAATTTATTAATAATATTTTTTTTTTATATACAGTCAACACAGGGAGTACCCCTGTGAATGCATAGCATTGTGTTGATTGGAAGATTGGGAGGAAGAAGAAGAGAGAGAAGTAGTAGCGTTTGCTTTAAATTTGCAAGTGTCATTATAATCGGAACACCGTGTTTACGTGGAATTCGTGAGTTCCGCTTGCTGTTCGTGTAATTCTGGTGAACACAGCATCTCAACGCAAGCTGAGATGATTCGGTCTGGAAATCGTTGCTCCAATAAATCGACTCTTTAATGCGCGGTGTGGCAGGTGGCGCCGTCCTACTGAAACCCCATGTCGTCCAGATCCATACCGGCCAGTTGAGACCACCAGAACAACGTTATCATGTTTCTCTAACGAATGCCATTCAACGTCACTGCATTTCCACACTCATTTTCATAATGATAACGAATTGTTCCTTTCTGTGGCGTTCCAGTTTTAATACTACGAAGAACTTTGCACAGATAAAAAATGACCATAAATTTAAATCGTGCACACTCTTCGGAACACCCTATACATACATACATACATACATGCATGCACTTGTACTTATACAATGAATCCTAACTAGAACTACGTAAAATGTTACGTAACGTAATAGGAATAATGCTCTTTTCATGTTAGTTGGTAACAATGTGAGTGAGCGCATGTATGAGAGCGTAAGCGTGTGTCTGTAAGTGTGTACGTGTATGTGTTGGTGTGAGTATATGTATTTAAGTAAGGTAATTTATAAAGGCAACAACTTGCACGAAACCATATGCAAAATGCAATGCTGCCTATGTATGTGTGTGTGTGTGTGTGTGTTGTGTTTTAAGCGCATTCGTGGATGGTGAAATCACTACAAACGATTTGCTTTTCATACACACACATACAAACATATGCACACACACACATACAGTTGTAAACTAACAGAAAAGCTTTTTCGTAGTTGTTTTATAATGAAACTTGGATGATTTCGCTCTGATGCTCTGATATTGGTGCAGCTAAGTAAATGCTGCTGTGGATGCTACCGATTCATCTACCGATGTTTCTGCAATGTTACAACAAATAAATAGCAAATGCAACCGCAGATTAGCTTAACACAAACTTAAAAGCATAAAAGCATACTACCGACACACACACACACACATGGATTCAAGCCCATCTTTGTATGTATGTTTTCCCGTTCAAATGCACACACACACACACACACACACACACGCACAGACACACACAGGATTGCATGCACATGCAAACATTTTTGGTTTGTGGGCAAATATTTTACCACTGAGAAGATTCCATTTAAGATAGTGCAAATAAGTAGCTGTGATATAAGAAGAAGAAGAAGAAGCAGCAGCAGAAGCAGCAGCAGCAGCTGAGGCAGCAGTTTTACCTGTTCATGGCGATGCTAAAGCCTGGTGACAAAAACAGATTATTCGTTTCGTTTCGTTCATGGGTTCGTTCGTTCAAGTTTTGTAATTCAAGTTCATTGTAAGTTTTTAAGCTGTTTAGCGGTTAAATTGAAACTTATTTTTAGTTAAGAAAGTTTTTAGTAGCGCAGAATTTTAACATTATTTAACTGCACTTACACACACATGCATGCTTTCATGCATGTATGCATTTGCTTGCGAGCATGTGTAAATGTGTTGGTGTTTTGAGGTTAAGTGCTGAAAAGTTTCTGTTGCAGAGCAATTGTGAGCTCATGTGTTTTGTGTTTTGTTTTTTGTTTAGTTTTTGTAATGAAATTGTATTTAATTTGGTAATATTTGCACCTACATAAAGTTTTTGATTTAGAAAATAAATACGCTTCCGTGCAACTTTGAGTATTTATTTTGCCCATAGCAAATAACATTTTCGGTGTGAATTATGGGCAAATTATTTTACAGGAATATGGAAACATTTTGGGATTATTTCACTAAGCACAATAGAAATGCATTACTGCTGCAGTTACATTCTCATTGGCATTGAGTATTTTAATGCAAAACACTAACATTTTATTTTTCAAGTGATAATATTTCTTTTGGTAAAACTGGGTTAGGCTTCAGGACTTAGCCTTTAGGATGGGGATTATTGGCTTTAGGATTAGCTAGCTTTCGATGGAGAATATTCTTTTTTTTGGTTATTGTTATTATATTGTTATTATTTCTTTAACTTTATTAGTTCATCATATTTATGTTAAAAATGAAATTAGTCGAAATTTTTATGTTTTTGTAGAATTTTTTCCAAAATAAGTTGGATTTAGTTGGTCTTGTCCTTCAGGGCCAACAGTGGGTAGTTTTTTTTTAACTGTTTGTAACTGGTGGACAGTGGGTGGGGTGAGTGCAGACCTGAGGAGAGGGGTGGGGTAAAAAAGCATTGCCACGAGGCCTGGATTTTAGAAGGTTTCGTGCTACTGGGCCGCCAAAAGTAGAATTTTGAAATTTTATTAATTTACCTATTTTTCCATATGCATTTTAAAAGTTTAATCAGACGTAGTCAAAAAAAAAGTATAAGGGCACCTATGAGGAAAAATATTTCTGTATCAAGTTTGTTATTTTATCTAAATTAATATTCAATTTCAAATGCTGATTTGCTGATTTCCCAAACAATCTTTCAAACAAGCATGCTTGTTTACCTTTAACCACGATCCTTTAGCCAAGGTGAGACCAAATAATTTTAAATAGTTTATTTGTATTTTGAGAACCTTAGAAATAATAACATTCACTTTTCGATGAAGATTAAAAATTAATGTTTGACGAATGTATGAACAAAATGGGTTGAAAAGTATAAAGTTCGACCAAAGTCTAAGCTACAGATATCAAATCAAAAATAAGCGTTCGTAAGTTGAACATTTTCTCTTCGCCTGGACTTGTATTTGCTCCCTAAGGTTCTTGGTGAGTGATACTAGCGAAAAAATACTTTCTTGTGACATTTCATTGTGATTTGTTTTTTTTTTTTTGTCAATCCCCTTTGAGGATGCAATTCAGTCAAACTGTGAATTTTTTCATTTACCATACAGTAAATGTCGGTAAAAATGTACAATTTCTGGTTCAATTAATCGAGCAGTGCAGTTAACCGAGAATGTTTGGGTGCCTTGCAGTGTAAGATGATGTGCTCAAGAATGACGTTCCCCTTCTAAAAAAAAAATGGCAGGAGCTATTCTATCCCATTTCCTGTTTATCCTGATTTCTGTGTCCTGAATGGATCCCCCCTCATAATTCTGAGTTTGCCTTTGCTTAGTTTGACACTTAACGCATCCCAAGTGCTATGACTGTTAAAGTTTATAGAACTGAGAATTGTAGGCTGACTAACCGATTCTTGCCTCACTTCTTCTTTCATCTTCCTATACCTACTTAGAAATTGCTCGGGGACAATGTAGTTCATGGCTGCTGCTGTCCTTGCCATTGAGTTCGAAATTGATTCACCAATTTCGAAGATATCACTTTTAAACATATCAGTCCTCTTATACGAGTAAGCACATATAGCTTACGCTATTCTGAAGTAGAGCAATTAACCGATTAGCTTCACTTATTGTACGAAGTTGAAGCGTAAAGACACTCACTATCTGAACCAAGTAGATTTGAAAGTTTTCTGCAATTGAAACTTTGATATATTGAAATGTGCCACATGACCTTCGAAATTTTTTTAAATGCCACAGTTCACTCATTTATAAATGATGGGGTGGTTGCAATTTCAAAAACTGTAAAATATTTAATTTATTCGTTGAAAAATCATAAGCAATAATTTTCATAAGCTTTGTAGGGAAGTTAAGAGGCAATGACAGCTGCTGTTGCTGCTGCTGCTTGCATAAAGCAGTAAAGCAGACACATTTACACACAGATTTTGAAAAACAAACAAAAGACGCATGCTTTTCATGCTTTTTATGCACACATGTTGCCACGAACAACGACGACGATGGCAACGACAATGACTATGCAGCGATAGCAATCAAAGCTCCTGCTGCTGTTACTTGCTACTTAATGCTCTTCCGGTTGCCCACTTCTGCTGGTGGCCGCTTTCTGGCTATTGTACATACATATTCAATGTAAGGAAGAAAATTTCAGCACAGCATAAATGTGAATTAAAACATGAAGGAGCAACAGCAGCAGCAGCATCACATGAACATTGCATGCGCATAAATCTTTAAATATGTATGTGTGTTCTGTGTGCGTGTGTGTTTATGCTGATCAAAAACCAACATAGAATCAAAACTGGGAAAATACAAGGGCCCCAGAGGACGACCGCCATGGCCAAATGCTATTTGCATGCCTATGTATGCATCTAATCTGAGCAGTAACAACGACAACACTCGCCGCCATTGAAAACCAACAATACCCTAGAAAATTTCATTCAGCATTTGCAACCAAGCAATGTTGCAACAACAACGACTACGATGAAAATTGGATTAAAAATGCTTTGCTAGAAACGCTTGGCGGCAGTAGGCATTGCATGGAATTTGGTTGGCTGGCGCAATTGCAAGCGGCTAAAAAGCGAAAACGAAAATGAAATGGCGAAATAGTGCCCAAAAAACGGAACATTATCTACGGATGTGGTTTTGTGGTTTTTTTTGTTTATAGGGGGGAGGGGAGAGGGGCAAGGAGATTTGTTTGTCGTTTAAATGCCAGGCCAAACTTTGTGAACGCTTAGAAATTGTATGCATGTGTGTGTGTGTGTGCGTGTGTGTGTTGCTCTCTCTTGCGACAGTTTTCATTCCTTGCAACATTTTTCGCTTATGCATAATCAGAAATACACACACAAATAGACGCCATAGCCATAGACACAGACATTCATACATACATTCATTCAAAACATTATCTATATGTATGTGTGTCTGTGTGTGTGTATGGCAACTAAAAGCTTCGTCTACACAAAATTGTCTATTGTTGTAGGAAGTAGATTTGTTGGCTTGGAAATTGGCCAAAAACACACATGCACATGAACATGAAAAAATACATGAAAAAAACAAAAGGAACACAATAAAGCAAAAAATCAAAACAAAAACAAATTTTTTTTTTTTGCTGCAACAGCAGAAGCATGTGAATAAATATGTGCATGTGTGTGTGTGTGTGTGTGTGTTTGCATGATCAACTGCAGTATGCAACTTTTACGTCACCAGCACCAACTTCACCCACTCACACTTACGAGTGAGTACAGCTTGCTGCTAACATTTTCCGCATGCTTTTAATCCGCACATTCAATAAACTCTTCTGCTGGCCTTCAACTGCATAACTGCTTAACCCTTCTACCACCATTCAGTTCAGCTCACTCCCTTAACTAAATACATATGTACCATATTTGATATATATAATATATATATATTTTAATTTCAAGTTCTAAACTCATCAGTTTATTTGCAGTATTTTCCCAAACCACTCTACTCTCTGCGGCTTTCTTTGTGCACTATGAATTTTCTTGCTTCTGTGGCATTTTCAAAACGTAGTAATAGTAATAATAGTAGTAGGAGAAATGGTATGTAGTAGTAGTAGTTACACAAAAGAACGTTTTTTCTCTCGAATAGTTTTTGTTGTTTGGTTGTGTGACAACATTTTTCTTTTGTTTGTTGTTGTTTTTCTTTTCTTTTTAGTTAAATACATTTCCAGTGTTTCAGCCCTGAATGTTTGTGTGTATGTATGCATTTAGTAGTTAAATTTCAAATGTGTGCACTTGAGTGTCCTCTTCTTGTTTTTCTTGTCTTTTGTCAGAATTTCACTAGATGTCTGAAATTTATTTACCTCTTTTCTGCTTACTTGCATACGTGCAGACATATTTCAAATGTGGTATATGGCTTGGTAGGGTGTCGAAATCTATTTGTTCATCGCTCCTCATCATTTAATTAAGCCAGCAGGTAGCGAGGGAACGAGAGGTGCAAAGCGTAGTTATTTATGTTACGATTCTGTGTTGTGAAAGCGGTTGCTGGTGGTGGTGGTGGTTTCATTTAAACATTGGTTCTTTTGTTTATATTAGTCTCTTAAATACAAAACTATGAATATGTTTTCAATCTTAAAGGGGAGTTGTCAGCTCTTAAGAAAGAAACCTAATTCGTTCTTTAGGGGCAAAAGTGGGTATTTAAGTAATAACAATAAGCAGCGCAAAATAAACTTAGCCAACCAGCAAAATAAAGAAATAAAAGCTGAGAAATATGGAGTGCGCCATCTGTAATGTCGATATGCAAACGTTGAATAATTTATTAACCGATTGACTTGAGTAAACATGTTTCGGTAACGTCAATTCAGTACAATTTTAACCATGAATCGCTTCACACCGAAACAACGCCCCGAAATAGTGATGGTGTGTATTGAAAATAGTCGTTCAGTTGTGTTAACTCAACGTACATATCGTCGAACATATCGTGGCCAACAAGCACCATCTCGCAACACTATTCGTCGTTTGGTGACGAATTTTGCTGAGAACGGGACAGTGGGCAAGCCGTTCATCAACGCCCAGACGTTCCAATGAACTGGTTGAAGCGGAAAGCGAGAGTATTGCCGAGAATCTACATGTGTTGTATCATCACCACGCTCAGCTTTTTGGCATCAGTGGAACCAACTTGCGGCGCATTTTGAAGAATGATTTGCATTTGTTTCCGTATAAAATGCAATTGACTAAAAAAATATTTCCGACAGATTGTCCACGTCGCCTTGAAATACGCTAAATACGCTGGACGTGTGGTGTTGAAAAATGGCGACATTGGCTTGCCACCCATAACTCCAGATTTGACCCCTACGGACTTCTTTCTGTGGGGTTATTTGAAAAGCAAAGTATACGCCAGCAAGCCTCAGACTATTGCCGAGCTCAAGGCAAAAATTCTTGCCGAAATCAATCAAGAAGTGACAAAAATGGCACATTTTCCTTTGCTCAATAAACGCGGCCACTTGATTGATGTTGTATTCTAGTCCAAATATATTTTAAAGGACAACATTAAATAGAAATGTGGAAATCGGTTTTTTTTTCATTTTTAAGTTAATCAATATTCACACACCGACATTAAAGATGGTGCACCCTGTATTTTTGTTGGAAAAAAATAAGATTAACCTTCGAAGCGAATTAATACTCTCTTCCATTTATGTTTTTGAAAAACACACAAAAATCTATGATAATATTAAGTGAAACTTGAAACTGATTCAAAAGAAATTTAACAATGAAAGTTTTCAAGAACATTTCTTAAACACATTTCAATGTAATTTTCCCATTTCTTAAGAGCTGGAAACTCCACTTTACTAATTAATCACTTTTGAAAAATATGTTTCAAGAGATATCTGCTGTAGTCGTTTAAAGTATAGTATTTTTGTTGTTGTCATTTTGTATGATTTTTGTCCGATATTTATAATGACCGAATGCGCTTTAATTCAACTTGGTCTGGGGTATGATTTAGTATCACAAAACAGGGAGTACCACAGAACAATTCTGCAATCACAGTTTTCTCGAGGTTAAGTACTTTTGCTTGGTTTGAAGTTTCGAAAAGTTTAGAAAGTAATATTGGAGTATAACTTGAAAATTAGGGGTTTTTTTGCCAAAAATATAGCTTCATTTCAATAACAAAAGAATGAATATATTATTAAAAGAAGTGTCCATCGGAAGCTATGACAAGTTGTCATCTTTTAAGTAATTTATTGATTCCTCTCCAAAAAAAAAACCGTCCATCTTTTGAGGCTATGAACAAATCAATCCAATTTTTATTACTTTCAACTGAAGTAAAGCGTATTCAAATAAGAGCATTCTGCATCTATCGAAATAAGTTACAGTCAGACGGAACAAGGTCTGGTGAATACGACGGGTGAGCCAAAACTTTCCATCCACTATTTTCCAAATAATTTTTAACCGGTCTTTTTAACATGAGACCGTGCGTTGTCATGTTGGCAAATTACAATCCCGTGGCTGGTTTCATATTCTGGTCCTTATTTGGCCATTGCTCTCTTCAAATGAATCGAATTTTTTTGATACAGCTCTCCCGTAATTGATTCGCTAGGTTGTAGCAGCTCACAGTGTGTCATCACACTGCTGATCCAACCAAATACAGCATTATCTTCGAGCCAAAATCCAATCTTTTAGAGTGTCGGAACCAAAATTCGCATGTTTTAATCGATGGACTGTCACCGTTAACTTTCAACCTTTCAACAGCAAACGATGATTTCAGGATTCAAGAGGATTCTTCCGATTAATTTAAGTGTAGTGTTGGATGGCTTTGGATTTTCATCAAATGTTCAGAATGGCCGACCGCTAATGCTTTAATTTGACTTGTTCTAGGGAATGTGTCCGGATGCCGAAAGAAAAAGTTAAGTTAAATGTGATCGCCTTGGCACAGTTGATAGTGTGCTGGACTGCTAAGCAGAGTGCCGGGGTATAAATCTCAGCACAGGCAAAAATCAAATAGTAGAAGCGACAACTTTTCTACGTGGCACCACCTCTTGGCACTCAATGGCAAGGCTTCAGCTTTTGGAGGAGTAAAAATGTCATAAGAAAAGCCTTTCACCTATCTAGCCTGAGAACTGAGAGCGTCCTCTTTTTCGAAACCCCAAAATCAAAGCATTGAGCTAGCAAATTATAAATATTTACCCAATTCCAATTTATGATACGCTTGTGTCATACATTCTGCGCACTACAGATGCATCCACTAGTTAAAGCTTCATTAATAACTCACCTATAAAGAGACGAAAAGAGGGTCACATTAATAATTTGTGTTTAAGTTAAACTGCGCATTCAAAACTTAAATATTTATTTATAAAATTAATTTTTATTATGATTAAGCAGAAATCTCTTAACACCTCCAGAAAGTACATAGAACAGCTTATAAGATTAAGCCGTGGCAGTTGGCTATGTTGTTAAATCTGAAAGCTGTCAACAGAAACGATGAAAATACCTTAATCATAGCGACAGAAAAAATAAGAAAAGAAAAAAAAAAAGTATTCTCCCAGAATATTTCGTACACCAAAATGACATGTTTATAATTTAATTTGACATAATGTTTCCAGCTCATTTATTTACATGCAAATACATACATACATAAGAAAATATGTATGTATGTATACGACTGCATTCATTCATTTCGTTTGGTCGCTCTTTGTGATTTTTTTCTTTTTCTTTTCATAATAAGTAATAATTTCATTCTTTTTGGTTGGAATAAAATGGAAAATGCCGCCAAAAAAAACTCATAAAAATGTCATTTTTAATTTGCCACGAAATGAAGAATATTTCTATTGTTGTTGTTGTTGTTGTTGTTGTTGTTGTTGTTGTGGTTCTTGCTTTCTGTCTGCTTTTTTTTTTTTTGCCCACAAAGTGTTAAGGAAACATGTCAAATGTGGTAGTAGGTAATAACGAATGCAGCTCAAGCTCTTCATAATTTCTTGCACGAAAACTGACACACGGTCAGTTGCTTTCACACCGATGACGCACTGACGCACACACACACACACAAACGCGCCTGCTATCCTGGGAAGGTAATTCTGTTTTACATAAGTCTGTCATAACAAAATGTTTGGTTGTCCCGAAAAAAAAAGAAACATTAAATAAAAAACTGATTACTCGTTGTTGTGTGTTACTGCATGTGTATAGTAAATGCGCAGAAAACATGCATAAGCATATTTAATACAACAACACAACACATACATTTACATGCACACATGCACCATATGTGGGTATAGGAATGGTATTTATCCTTTCGAACACACCCCATGAAATTATAATAAAGCCAACAAAACGAAACATAAAATGCACTGAACCACTGAGCCACTGCAACTGAAACACAACAGCGCCAATTGTAACATAAACGTTGCACCTCTGTTCTACGCTCCTGAACCTGTTTCTTCATTATTACATTCCTTTGTAGGATAGGAACATGTTCTTACTTTTTTCTGATTGCTGCGGCTTGTTTGTCAGCACAGCAATTTATATGACAGTAATGTGTGTTGACAACATTATAATTATTTCGTTGCTGTTCACATTTCTTTTTTTCTTTTCTACACCAAATTACATAAAGCGTGTTTTTTGTTTTTTTTTTTTTTTGTTACTTCAAAACCTTTGGCACAAAAAAAAAGAAGAAGTTTGCATGTCGCGTTGTTATTTAATGATTATATTCTTGTTGTTGTTATTTAATTGCCCATGTAACTAAAGTTAATAGTGATGTATTTAGATCAGTTCGTTTTGGAGTTTGTTGGTGGGGCAACTTAATCAAAATGATCTAGAAATGGACAGAATGCAGTGGATTCCGATGCACTCAACTTATTTCAATTACTCAATTTAGCTATAGACTGACAAATTTAGCACAAAAACAATAGTAGTAATTTTTAAATTTGGTAGTTAGTGATGTTTAACGAGTTTCAAAATATTTTATTTGCCACATTTCCAAACTATATCTGTCACTATACCTGGCACTATATCTTGTTAACTCTTAGAGTTAAACGCATTAGCATTGGTTTGTTTTAAATCTTAAAGAATTTTTCTGTATATTGCTGTAAATATTGTCCTAATCAGTGCAGTGGTTTCGGGACCAAGTTGCTAAATCATTGAAACGATCGTGATACATTTTTTTTTTTTAATATTTTAAAAATTATTTTAATCCTGTTCATTGGTTCAAAAACTCTAGAGCTTATTCCATTTCCAAAAAAAAAAAAATGCACGAAATAAGTACAATAGCTTCTGAATGAGTAAGTTTGCCGGGTTCAAATCCCGGAACAGTTAAAATCTCAAAAAGTAGAAGAACAAATTTGTTTTTGACTGGCAATGGCAGACCGCCAAGATACAAAATTGCTACATTCGGATGAGGATCATTTGATCCGGACGAGCACACGTTTTCCCGCAGAGAATTGAAGCTGTTATTGCCGCTAGAAAAATAATTGTATAGCCTAAGTTTCACTGAATGGAAGGGACCTACAGTTATATGGTGAATCCGAACGGCGAAGTGAAAAGATTTTCATAGGCAATTTTTACTCTTGTAGATTTGTCCAGAGATGGAGCCGGATAGAGACATTGTTTGTTTATTCTACTTTTTGATTTTACCTGTACCGAGATTCGAACCCCGGACACTCTGCATAGCAGTCCAACGCACTACCACCACTACGCCACAGCGACCACTGAAGGTCCCTTCCATTCATGTACAAATATTATAGGCACAATATGAGTGGATGTGAAAAGCTCGGTCTCGGTCCTCCTTGGGCTGTTTGCTGTAAAAATTTCATTAAAATAAATACAATAAGATTTCAGAAAAGTATTCAACTTTTAGTTTTAAACTTCAACACTTCCTCAACTACCTGCCGTACCCTGTATGCACGTGTCAGTTTATTGGATCAAAAGCTGTTAAACTTTGTGTAGTTAAGAAATGGGCAAAATGTAGTAGTTCTGAAAGATAGTAGTTGCCAAAGCAATGGTCATATTGCTTCTTCTTCTTCTTCTTTTAATGGCACAATAGCCCATGTAGGGCCTTGCAGGGCCGACATTTTCGTATCTGCTCATGTTGTGTGTATTATATTAATACCTACAGTTTTATGACAAATCTGAACGGCGAAGTGAAAAGCTATTCTTAGGCAATTTTACTCGATTAGGTGACAAAAGGTCGTGCCGTGCATAAAAATGTTTTTCTACTTTTTTTTCTTCTACTGGTCTGATTTACAACGCTCTAAGCCACTCACTATGAGAGCTCTAAGCTTCAAATATTGTAGTCTACAGTTTTCGGAATACATTTTTGTCAATTATAGAAAAATAGGGTTAAGTTTTAAAAATGTTTTTTTTTTTGCAAAGTTAGTTTTTGCAAAAGGTGCTCATTTTACCCCGGGCAAAAGTTTAATTAAATTTTACATCTCATAACAGTCTCCAAGCTGCATATTTTTCTAACCAATTCTGCCTATTCGAATCAAATATTTTCTGCACATTTAAAGTAATGTAAAATAAAATATTTATGTATAAAAATTCCGCTTTTCTTTTGAGCAGAAAGAAGATCTCATAAAATTCATTTAAACTCCATTACGTAAATTGAATTGTGCGTATGCATATTTCACAATATTTATACAATATCTCAAACTTTCTTGCACATACCTACATACTTACACATATGAATTAAATATTTTTTGAACAATATCCATTATTTACATTATATTAAATTTAACTCAAATGGAATAAGTTCATGATTCAATCAATTTATTTCACACACGCTTCAGGCAAAGTTAAAACAAAAGAGACACCTATCTACAAACATACAGACATTTAACAATCATGAAAACCATGAAAAGTGTAAAACAAAGAAAGAAACACAAAATCAAATTACATTAAAATAAAAGAAAAAAACTGAAAAGTAATAAAAAGAAAAGAATAACAGAAATCCGGAAGTTCCGTAACGAAAGATTTTTCAACGCATTTCATATTGATGAGTTCTCTCTGAACCCAAGAACATTGCAATGAAGTAGGATGAGTAAAGAAAATATACAAACGGCAGCGGTAAATGATGCTGTGAAATGATATACACAAAGAGAATCATCATATCACACCGATCCACATTCAAAGTTATTAGTTCGTGCATGTGTGCGTGAAATGCAATCGAAAGTGGCAAACTAAAAAAATAAAAAGCTTTAAGAAAATTAAAAAGAAAAAAAAAAAACTAACAGAATGAATTTAAGTGCCCCACGATCGGTTGATTAATCGCTAGGATGTGTTTTTTATAGCATTCATTAAAAAAATACAGTTTTGGAGGTACTGTGTATAGAGCATTGCTGGTTGGTGTGAATGCATACTACTGGCTCCAACTGAACCGAGTGGGTATGAAATGGTATTAAATTCTCTGGGAACTTGAATGTTCATGGAAAAGATAGTTCAATGTCTAGTCTTCAAGTATGGGGACTTTATAACAGATGAAAATGAATTGCTGCAAAAAAGGCGTAATGAGAACACAGTCAAATTTTAACCTATGCCTAGTTGCTACTATGGATAGTACATTCATGAACAAATATAACGCGCACAACATGAGTCGATGCGAAAAGCTCGACCTTAGGCGCTACATGCGGTCACAGTCGACATTGATAAACTGAAGTTCATTTTGGTAAAGGCATAACACTTGCCACAATGGCTGTGTCTATCTCTTTATCGGTGTCCTGTGATTGCATTCTCCCTCTCATTTTCCCTCCTTCTTCCTCCCACCTATCAATCTTCCTTCCAATCAACACAATGCTATGCATTCATAGGGTCATACTCTATGTATTGAATGTATCAAAAAAAAAAAAAAAAAATAAATCTTGTAACGTAAAATTTCAAAATGTAGTTAATTTTAATTACTGCTTCTTTGCATTGATATCTTTGAATTGATACTTCTCACCGCTGTGGTCGCTGTGACGTAGTGGTAATGCGTTGGACTGCTACGCAGAGTAGCACGGGATTCGAATCTCGGCACAGGCAAAATCAAACACAAAAAAAGCTAGAAAATATAATTTTTCTACACGGCACTACTTCTTGCAAACCTTCAAGAGTAAAAATTGCCTATGAAAAGCTTTTCACTTCGCCGTTCGGATTCGGCAGTAAACTCTAAGTCCCTTCCATTCATGTACAAATATAACACGCACAACATGAGTGTATACAAAAACCTCGGCCTAGGCCCTCCATGGGGCTGTTGTGCCATTAAAAGTAAAGTAAGATACTTCTCACCTACCCTGAAATTTATTTATTTAGAATTTCTAAGTGTAGTTACTTGTGATGGCAATGACAATGTTATTTGCCCATTCCCATATGCCATACTTCCTTTGAGACTCCCCTCACTCGCCCCAGCAATCATTTACAAAAGTACAAACGTGAAAGATTGTTTCTGTCTCATTCTTTTCTGAATAACTCGCGCAATGGATTCAATATTTTTCTACAGCAGAGTAAATATGTATAACGAAAAGTAGCTCATAAAAACAAAAAACGAAACAAACAAAAAAAAAACACAGGTCAGTGAATGATGTGAAGATGAAGAATAAACAACAAGAAAACCAAGGAGTGTCTTCTTGAATTGATGAATTTGAGTTGTTATTATTAGTTTTTCTTTTTTCTTCTTTTATTTATTTATTTTATTATCGGCTATAAAATTTCAGCGCGCTTTCCTTAATGAAATTGTGTTATTTTTTCCTCTTCTACTGATCGTTTTTTCCGGAGCTGTATATGCGCGTTTTTGTGTGTGTGCGTGTGTGTGTGTTTGTGTGCATGAGACGAAGGCGTTACGAAAAAATAAACAATTCGATATGCACTCGAGATGCGTAGATTTCATTTGCATATATTTGAAAGAAAAATATTTACTTTTGTGCATCTTCAGTTTGTGATGCAACAAATTCATCAACATTTTATTAAGCATAGCAAAACGATATCGAAAGATGGAACGGCAGCAGCAACAGTTGCTTGAAATTATAGGAAAATGTTTTACAATTTCATCTTTGGTCTATGGTGAATTGGTCGCTATAGTTTTATTGTTTATGATCATCATCACTAAGTTTTTCACCATCTCAGCAACTGTTGCTGTTGCTGTTGCTGCGTTTTTGTTGTAATTTTGTATTTTTATGCTCAAAAGTTTGTGCTAAATATATGTACACGTATGTTTGCATGTAAAATACAGCTGGATTTATGTGTTTATGCTTCATCTAGATTTTCACATCCATCCAGCTCCAGTTGCAGCTCTAGGTCTAGCTCCCCTTCCAGGATGTCACATCAAATCTATTACGTACGTATGTATGTATGTATGTATGTGTGTATTTTGAGACTTATTTTATTGCCCAGATTGATGGTCCCTCATTTCTTTTATTTGTTTTTGTCATTTGAGTTTCAGTTTGCATTGTATCAAAATGCGCGTCATTTGATAACACAAATGACAGCAATTAGAAATGATATTCTTTTCTGTTTAAGCAGCACTCAAGCGCACAAGCACAAGCACACACAAGCACACACACACACAAGCACACACACACACACACACACACACTGACATATATGCTTTCAGTGTGTGTGTGTGTGCCATTCTCACTCATGCTGTTACTCATGATGCCCATTAGCATTTCCGTATTTGTTTTCGTCGGTGCCTGGCGCTCATTTTCATTTTTTTCATATTATTTATGTTGATTTTTTTCTTAGTCTTCTTATTCTTCTGATATTGAATCTTCTTCTGCGCCTGTGATTTCTTCTGCTTTTTCTTCTCTGTGTCAAAAATTGACATTTAAGTTAATTTCCCAATGTTTATACATGGAGAACTTGTCTGCGTATGACTTGTAATTATGTTGAATATTTATTTTGTTTCTTTCCACATTTTTTATTTATTTTGGTTGTTGTTTATTATGGCCACGACCATAAAGGTCTAAAGCAGAACTATTAGCCAAAGTACGTGGTATATAGGTATATATATATTTGAAGACATTAGTCGATCTAAGATTTGAGTAAAATATGCAAACTGACTGGGACTGGCAAATTGACTGTCAAATATTTTACTTTATAAAACAATATTTTTGTTTTATTTTTATTTAGTGTTTTAGTTTATTGAAAGGCTTAACCTTGCCCTTAGTAACTTTTAACTTAACCCTTCTCAAATATACTATATGTATAGTCTATAAGAACTGAAAAAAGTCCAATGTAGTACTGATCAATTTCTGAAGTTTACTTCTTTAGAATATTTTTATATTTATGAGGGGGTAAAAGATTATTGTCGCAGCGAAAATTGTCACGGAAATGAAAGGCAGCGCCCTCTATGAATCAAGTGTAAACAAAAATGAGGATGCATATTAATATACACATAAATTATGGGCAGAACATATACATCCACGGGTATGAATCAAACTTCAATGATAGAAAGCGCTGATTCGCGCTTCATAGGTGATTATTAGAGGGCGCTGGTTCTCGTTTAAATCATGCTTGATTAATAGAGGACGCTGAAAAGTAAAAATTTCTAGTAACAAACAAAAATTTTATATTTCAAAAAAGAAACAAATCGTTAGAAATTTTTAGAGCTGAAAGAAAGTATAGACTGAAAAAAAAGCGAGGCACAAATGAATGGCAATTGAGTTACGATAAAATCTCCTTGCGGCTGTGAGACACCGCGAATGTTAGCTTCATCAAAAAATGGAGGCCCAACAAAATTCAAATTCTGTTGTCGTGAATAAAAAACACAAAAAATCACCGAGAGATTGCGACAGTGTAGACTTCGCAAGCAACTTGAGGCACAACAGAATTCGTATTTCATTGAAAAAAAAACTAGCTAATCCGGAGAGATAGCATGAATGGCAAATAAACTCAAATGGACTCAAATAAGTCATTGAGTCCCGACAAAGGTCCTCAGATTATACTTACAGCACCAGTCAGGCATTCATTGAGGTGGCCAAATTTCCAGATTCTCAACAAGGGGCAGAAGATTTGAAAAATGAAAATTTTCCTGAAAATATCTCTACAACTCGCAACCGCACAACAAAACATAGACGAGACTTGTCAAGTTTCTAGTTAACCTCATAACATTTGCGAGTTCTCAGACCGGCAAGTGGCAAATTTTTGTTTATAATGATGATAATAATGATGATCGTGATAAGATTATAATTATAATGATGTAGCAACTAAATTCGCATGCTTTGAGAATGAATATTTTGATGGACATAATAATTTTACAGAGGTCGTTGCATGCACTGGAAATGCTTTAGTATCAAAATAAAGTTAATCCAGATGTAGCATAACTGGGATTAGAGAATCATCAAACTAAACTAAACAATGTTTATCGTTTGCATAAATCAGCACATAAACAAACAGAAGTAAACTTCTGTGGGGCGTTCCACTGACATAAACAATTTTTTTATGATATGGAGCAGGGTAAGCAAAAGTAAAGCTTTACCTTACCTGATAGCACTAACAAAAGTTTTGATTACTATATATTATACCACGTACTTTGGCTAATCGCTCTGCTTATATATATATATTTTCTCAATTGAGGATGAAGAGATTGTTATCGTTGTGAAAGGTCGTGAAAAATTATGAGTACTTTAGAAGATTCTAGAATTGTGTCAAAGAATGGGTTAAAGATGAGTGATGATTTAGGCGGCAATGCATTTTCGAGTGGTACGAGTGCCTGTGGTATGAGTACTTCAGAAGACCCTAGAATTCTGTCAAAGAGTGGTTAAGGAGTGCGAGCTGATTTAGTCGCCTTAAACATATTACCTCTCTCTTTCCTAAAAGCAAAAGCAAATGAGGGCCGTTATAAAAGTGCGATGTATGGCTAAATAAAACACTGAAACTAAAGTAAGGTAAGAAGTTAATATGTGAATAATAAAAGCTAATCTAAACGATGATATTGGAAACTATTTAAAAAAAAAGAGTTGTTTCCATAAAAATTCTGCTCATGTCCCTAGTTATTGTATTTGTGTTAGTTAGGTGAGAAATCACTTGGCGTTTCAACAGTCCCGGTTCCGATCGGCTCTCAATATAAATCCCCCCACTGTCACCTGTAAATCACAATCAAATCAACGATGGCATTTGATTGTTTCAAAAAACTACAATGCTTAAATGCACTGCAATTTAGCTCGAGGTACGAGTATTGTGATTATATATTTTTCACTCAACTTGGCATGTACTATGAACATAAGTATATAAAAATTATCAAACTCAAACAATCAATTTTATATTAACTACAAACGCTCGCTCTTGCTATTGCATGATAATGGAATTTTTGAGTTCAATATATTGCACCAAAACCATCCGACGTCCTCGTTCATAGGATAGAGGACAAGTGTGCGCCCTGTTACTCCATTTTAGTTACCCATTGTGCTCCTTTTAGCCCCTTGTTTGTTATTGTACTTCATCGTTGTTATCGTTATCGTTGTCGTAGCTCTCCACTAGTTACACATTTATTCTGACAAAATAAATATGTATGTAAATATTGGATGGAGAAAAATTTCGATTGAAAACTCAAACAAAAGTGAATGAACACAAATGAATGGAACATGGAACGTATGCAAAAATAAAGCAAAATACCAATAACAAATAAAATAAACAAAAACAAACGAAACGAAACGAAACGAAAAAAGAAAACAAGTTTAAACAATATATCGAGCCGAATCCATAACGCTATACATACAGAAGGTTGGAAAGGGAGCGGGAGGGAAGGAGAAAGGACGCTTAAAGCTTACAAAGCAAGCGAAGGATACTTTCAGGCACACACACACACACACTCACACACATACACGCTTCACTGTCATAATGGCTGAGAGTTAACAAACTGAAAGTATTTTTGCACACACACACACCAACACACGTACAACATATACAAAAATTGCCGCATCAGGCTGCACAGGGCTGCATATTTTTGGGCCAGTGCATGCTGTGTAGCATCATCGATTGCTGACTGCTGACTGCTGACGGCCAACTGCTGGCTGCTGCATTTTTGGGTAAATGTGTGTACTGCAGTGCATTGATTTTACAATTTCTGTTGCTGCTATTTGTGTTGCAGCACATTTTTCTGTTGGTTATGTGTAAATTTTATTTATTTTTTTGCTACTATTTACGTGTGTGTGTGTGTGTGTACAATATTTTTGTTTGCATTTGGAAAAGTTGAACCTTTCTGTATTGTTGTTGGTGTTGTGATTGCAAGCTGCTGAAGCTGAAGTCACTCAATCGTGATTTTAGGGTTAGTTCCTGTTACTGCCGCCTGCGTCGTATTCATTCACTCGCACGTTGTTTCTATTTTGTATTGATTTGTTGTTTTTTTTTGTTTTCAAAATATCAAACAAACAATACCCTAAAAATGTATACTCTTCAATGTATGCCGTACAAAAAAAACCGTAGTCCCGACCAAGTGTACCGAGTCTGAGTAACGAGTTCCAATTCAATTTGGTTGCATTTGTGCGAATATTTTCATTTGAATTTATGAATGACTCGCTTACACTTGAGTATATTTATTATAGTACATATTTTGTTGTACTTTTTTGTTTAATTGTTATTGTTGTTGTTGTGTGCGAAGGCAAAAATGCTCAAAGCTCAAGTGCTTTTCGCTTCGTAAAGTAATTCAAAGTGATTTTATTGTTAATTTTATACTGGTACTTAGTAATTTTGAATGCATGAAAAGGTTGCAAAATGTATGTATTGGCTATCAAATCGTATAGATTATGAAATTCCAAAAAATATTGAGAAATCAGCTCACAGATTCGCACACAGCGTCGCCCCTAGCGGGTTAAACGGGGGGTCCTATGCAAAATATTCTTTTTTATGGAAATCATTCTGATCATCAGTCGCCACTAAAGGTGGCCTCCAGTAAAGGTGGCCTCCAGTAAAGGTGGCCTCCACTAAAGGTGGCCTCCACTAAAGGTGGCCTCCACAATATTTAATTCAATATTATACTACAATATTTTTTTTTATAATTTTTATGAAACGCGTTCCTCTTGTTGCCAGGGTGATCCTGGAGGGGCAAAATGTAATTCCGATTCGCATTAATTTCCCTTCTCCACTATTATCTCGCAACGTATTGTACTTACCCCCATCGTTAAACTTATGTAAAGTGGTTTTAATACAAAAATGAATTTGTTTTCAGGTTGTTTTTATTCTAATTAGAATAAAAACCCCCCTTAAGAGTTGGAGGTACTGTACTTTCGGGAAAATTGTATGAGTCCGGACCAACTATAATGTAATTTGTTGATTTCTTTGCTTTGGTTTTATTAGAACTATTTTTTAAGGATGGTATAAATCTTACTGTCAATATCTTAACTAATAACTAACAACTTTCAAGTTACATTCCCTAGTAGAGATACTTGGGAAAAGGAATGTCCTCGCTCTGTTGGAGACTATCCTCTGTGGTACACAGATGGATCAAGAATAAACGATGGAGTTGGAACGGGAGTTTATGGAGCTAGGCCGAGAAAGGATATTATTGCTAGTAGAAGCCAAGTTTTTCAGGCGGGAGTACACGCCATTGAATTATATCTAAGAGAATGAGAGGAAAGGCCGTCGTGTAAACGAAACATCTATATTCACTCGGACAGTAGGGCTGCACTACTGGCCTTAAACTCCTTCGAAATTAGTTCAAAACTTATATGGGAGTGCCTTCAACTACTGATCAAGCTAGCGTCACAAAATAGAGTCCATCTAATTCAGGTGCATTGGACATAATGCTATGAAATGAATGGGCAATGAAATGGCTGATGAGCTAGCCAGAAAAGGGGCATCCGAACCCATGTTTGGACCAACACCATTCTGCGGCCCGCCATGGAATTTTGTAAAGCTCAATCTCAATACATTGCTGAACTGAAAGGTCCAGGCTGCCTGTCATGACACCTCAGGCAACAGGCAAGGAAAATCCTTTAATCCAAGTGTACCAGAGTTAAGAACAAAGCAACTCTTGATGTTAAAGATAAACAGAAACGGAATTTAAGCTGTCACAGGATTTCTTACTGGACACTGCCCAGTTAGGAAACATCTTACTAATATGGGAATAACTCGGGACGAATTCTGTAGATTTTGTGACGAAGACAAGGAAACAGCAGGGCACATTCTGTGCCACTGTGACAAGCTTGCAAGGCTTACCTTACAATTGCATACCCAACTACTTACGGTCGAAGTGGGCAATATAACTCACAGGGATATCTTAGCATTTTTAAATGCAACAAGCCTAGGAAGTGTTTCTTAGGATATCCAATGGGCTCTTCACAATAGGCCTTTTTAGGCAGCAGTGATTTAGTGCCTTGTGCTCAGCCCCTGTTTCAATCGAAGTATTAAGACATTATTTTAGTAAACAGGATAAATTAAAAACTGCGAAATATGGAAACTTGCCAATTTTTCCATATGTCAGCTGTAGTCTTATAAAAATATATGGGATCTTAGTAGGTTTAAGTTTTGCGTCGAATTTTTTATTTTATCTTAACGAGTTTCTTATTTGAAATACAAAATAATTAGGTTTGCTATTTTTGATTGAATTTCAAACTTTCTTCCCAAAAAAAGTACAATACAGATGCATACAAGTTAAACTGACTTTTTAGTCAGGTAATAATTTTGAATTGAGTAAATGCCAGTATACTTATGTAGAAATACAATGTTAAACTGTCATTACTGCTGGAAGAAGACTATAAGTGCATTTCTGATGATTTTTTTAAATCAATAAACATACGAATTAGATTAAACAAAATGTTCCAATGATTGCATTACCAAAGTAAAATAGATTCAAAACTTTTGCTTTTATCCAATATGAGTTCACCGAGATCAAATATTTTTCATTCACTGGGTCAGATCCAAAGGGGCAAACGAAATTGAGTATACCTCCTTATTCTGTTTCATATTGAAATTAATAGAACATTTAATTATGTAAATAGTTTGTTGTTTGGAAAAACAAACTAATTGTGAAAGCTCTCCTGCTCCGAGCTTTAGGTTCGCTAATGTTCTTAATCAGTAATGTGTAATTCATTTATGTTTATCGTATGAAACATTATACTTTGGCACAGGTAAAGGTGTTCGTTTGTAACTATAATAATATATTAAAAAACTTCGACACACAAGCGGTGCTGATGTTGTTGCTGCTGCTGTTGCTGCTGCTGCTGAAAAATATATTAATTTAGTTTTTGCGGCCAAAAACAAAAAACATAATTTATAAAATTTTTGATATCTTTTTACGTTTTCCTCTAACTATTTAGTTTGCCAAACAATAAATACGTTTACTTATACGGAAATTACCCAACGGGAAAATTGTAATCACATTAGGAGCGATGACTTGGTGCTTAATGGATGCTGCTAAAGAAAGAAGTTGCAGTGCTTTCCAAGAAGATTTTTGGTAGTTCTGACCTTCGTGCGAGCCACTGAATGGGAATGATGGGCTTCAACAGGAAGTCTTTGAAAACGCTGAAACTGTTATTCATGGGAGCTTCCTCCTTGGAAGATTATAAAGGCAGCTAAAGCTTCCTAGAACTTCCTAATTGCAATATTGGAAGTGAAATCTCTTCGCTTCTCATATGTAATACTGTAATCGAGACTCTTTCTAGAAGATGGAAACTAAGAAAATTTAAAACACTTCAGAAGAACTGATTTTCTAAAAGGTTCCACTTTACGAGACTGTAATCACTGCTTCACGACAGAATCTTCTTCTTACTTAGGATACGCAATTGAAATGTCCTGCATAGAGGGAACCGGTAGCAGATCAAGAAAAAGAAAAAAGTTCATTTCAGAAGCGCTTATTTTCCCACTGGGTATTTACAGATAAATGCCTGTATATAGAGATTTAGCAAAATATATACGACAACGCCTTTATTAACTTTTTTTTTCGTTTTCTTTTCGTTGTTGTTCTTGTTGTTGTACGAGTATTGTAAGGTTTCCTCAATTTACAAACGAACGAAAATGTAAAACTTCATTGCACTTTTTGTTTTTTTGCTGTATCGTGTAGAATAGTTTTTCCCGTTGCTGTTGCTGTTGCTGTTTTGTTTCTGCAATATTGCATATATTGTTATGCAATAAAATTTTTACACAACAATTTTAATAAAATTTTTGTTTAGCAATTTTCTTTTTTCTCAACCATCCATTTGCTCTTTCAGCTCCTGCTGTTGCTGCTGTGTCGGGAGTAAAAGTTTTTCCTTACGTTTTGTATTCATATATCCTCGACTAAAGTTTTTTACATGCTTGTAGATATGCATACATACACACATACACACATACATACACACATACACACATACATATGTATATAAATATTAATTTTCTTTTTTCTCATATTTATTCAACGGAAATTTTATTTTACTACTAAAGTACAAGTAGTTAGGTGCATATGGTATGTTTGTGCTTTATATATAAATACTACATACACATGAGTACATATGTATGTATGTGTTTATTTATATAAAAATATATTTTTCGTTCTTTCACAAGTTAAAGTTTGACTTTGTGTTTTCCATTTCCCGGTGTTTCATTTCTCGTTTTTCATTTCCCCACAGAGGAAAAGAGCGAGAGCGAAACTAAAAACAGAAAAAATCTCAAAAACCAAATTTATTTTTTATCAGTGAAACTGAATATTGCATTAAGTACCTACTCGTACTTACCTACTCTAGTCGCTGGCATAATATTTGGCCATTGTAATACAGTTGTAGTAGATATATTGTTGTAGATATATTGTGATTGGTTCTGCGTATGTTATTTGTAGTGGTGAAGGCATTACCCATAGTGTCCACTTATTATTTTTCAGCTTACCCAAGGATTTACCATCTTGCTACACACACATATGGTACATACTCGTACACATCCTGGTCATTCCCATGTGTGTATGGAATATTGATCGTTCTCTCAACCCACACACATTCACTCACCTACATACATACCATATGTAGATATGTAGATACGGCTAAAGTCTCCTGTTGTCTGTTATTTTCGTATAGTATTTTACTTCAACCAATATCCCCAAGAAGTCGGTCGTTCTCTGTGCAAATCTATTATATTAGCTTTGCGTTTCTGGCAGTTATGTTTAACTTTTGTGTATATATTACACACATACTCATACATATGTACATATATTACGATTACTTCTGTTGCAGGCAGACTTCTTAACTTTATTATTCAGTGGCGTATGCAAAAGGAAAGAGATGAGACAGAAACGTTCAGGTCCTATCAAAAAATATAAATGTATATGAACGCGTTTCAGTTTTATAACTTCTGAGTTTTTATATATTCTTGACATTTTCGAAATAGTGAAAAGGAAAGAAAGCTTCATCTTTCATCACCTGCCTCCTTGAAATTAAATTTTTCGTAACGTCACTGTCAAATACACACACACACATACAAATAAACAATAGTATGCATGCACACAAATACAAATAGAAAAAGCGCAAGAAGAAACTTTTTTTCTCCGCTTGTTCGCGTTCAAAATTCAAATATTCTCTTTACGCAAACAAGTTTTACAGCTAGTTTATTTTGCAATGTGCATACGTAGAAATGCATACACACATACTTACTAAATACATGTATGAGTGTGTGTGTGTGTGTGTGTGTGTGTGTGTGTGTGTGTGTGTGTGTGTGTGTATGTGTGTGTGTGTGTGTGTGTGTGTGTGTGTGTGTGTGTGTGTGTGTGTGTTTGTGTGCATTACTCCCTAGGTTAAGAGGTCATATGCGCAAATCGCAAGGTTTTGGTACTTGTTGTTTTTCTTTTTTGTAACAAATCGCCAATGTCGAAAAAGTTTGACTTGCTACTTGCCGCGTCGTCCTAAAAGTGAAGAAGTGAATAGTAAAATCCACAATTGCTTCAATATTTGCCGGTTGGCCAAACTTATGCAAGGAGAGGAGGGCGCGCGCAACGGGTTCCCCACCAGTGCTTAGTACATATATGAGTTACTATGTAATTGTATTGGTAGTAGTGCTCTTTAAACTACAAGTGCTGAGTTGTGTGTGTGTGTGTGTGTGTGTTTGCTGGGCGTCCTTGTGGCCATGTGCATTTTAAATGTATTCCATAAACGTGCTAGAAGTTTGTTTTCTCAACTTGTTTAGGATTTCAGTTAAATTTATTTTTTCTTTTTTTTTTTTTATTCAAGTTGTTGAACTTTTGTAATATGCAAAAGTAGGTCATTAAATGATTGCAGAGTATTTAGCAGGGCCAACATTTTATGTGGTAAATGGCAAAAGGGAGGGGATTTTTGAACGACAAAACAAAAACTGGAAAATTAAAAACAAATAGCAAAATAGAAATAGAGGTAGGCAATAATTTCTATGTATGTATGAGTACGTGTGTGTATTTCCAACAACTATAAACTTTTTTTTCATATTACGCATAACTAAAACTGTTGAAATTTTTAACTTCAAGTGCCTTAGCTAAATGCACCTCGAAGATACTTCGCAAACCCTTAACTCGCAAATTCTGAGTGTGTATTGCGAGTGTCCAGCGTTCATGAGAGAAGGAGAGAGAGAGAGAGAGAGAGAGAGAGAGAGAGAGAGACAGAGAGATAGCAAAAGCTTGTGCTTGCGAAGAAAATTCGAAAATCGAAAAGTTTGTCGAGAGTGTCAGTTTTCAAGATTTTACTTTAGCTTGTTCTGTTCATTGCCGTAATTGCTAAAAGTTATTGTTTTACTATAGTATTTTAATTTAATTGAGTAGGAAAGTGTATGAACACGAAGTGCTCGCACCTACTGTAGCTAGTCTATAAGTAAAGTATTTTGACCGCAATCTGGAACGAGTTGAAAACTTGCTACTTTTGCATATACGAATATGGTAAAACTTAAATTTCACTCTCTCATTTGATTCTCTTTTTTTGCAGTAATTAGGTTTGAGATTTAAAAAACAAATGTTAAAAATTTCTCAAAGTGTTTAACATATTTAAATTGTTGTAGTTGTTACTTTGCCATTAAAAGTAAAAGTGAAAGTAGTTGTTACTTAGAATCTTTTAGTTTTAGTTTTTTGAAATTTATGGTCGATTTTTGAAAAAAAAATTTTAAAACATTTTTGTTTAGGTACTACACCAACATTTTGTTGTACGAGTAATTGTACATTTATATCCTCCGAATTCGACCTTGAGTCCTTTCCCGCTCACTTTTATGGGCCGAATGCTGTTCATCTTCTTAACGTTTATTCTTGAAGCTAAGCTTACGGTATTCGTCGAATTTATCTTAATTTGCTTCATTCGTATGGGTGTAAGGTGTTGGTTTTGCCCTACGAATAAAATTTCCAGTTATTCTCCAAGATATTTCAACTGTGATTACCAAATTTGGTTGATAATTTACCTTAATTATTTCCTTAACCTCACTTGTAAGGAAGGTGGAGGCGTGGCTATTGCCCAATATCAATTTGAAAAAAAGTTTATTTCCGAAGGTTATTTCAACGAAGTCAAATCGAATTTGGTTTTATTTTCTTGAGAATTTCCTTCAGTATTATACCTATAAGAGCTCTTGAAATTTTATATATGTACATATATGGAATAGTCCACGCCCACTTAATTTTTATGTTCATTTCATCGCTCAGTCTTTGTCTTTGTAATGAAAAATTTCTGTATTTAGTTTGACTAAAATTTCTCAAAATTTTCTCGAGTTATCGTATCCGTTGATAGACCAAAGGACAGACGCCTAATTGTGGGCGTTACAACACAACCGTTACTAGTTAGTTCAAAGCCAACCAAAACCTATACTCAAAGTGAGACGGGTATAAAAAATCAGCAAAATAATTCACGAATTTTTAGCAAAGAATCTCTCCACTACAATAATGAATAGGGGAGAGTATGGTACCTTGGACTAGATGTCAGTGGTATTCATCTATCATAAGAAATACTAACAACATTTTGGAAAGCTATTTCCCTAATTATCTATCTATTAAATGTGGAAATTACTTTTTTACATAAGGGGGAAAAATTTGTTTCGAATACGTCAAATCTCACTGTATTCTAGTCGTCTTTCCTTTTTGAATCAAATTTATTATTACTGATACATGAATATGAAAAACTTACTACTGGATATACGAGTATATGATAAAAAAAAAGTCATGGGTTTTGACCCTCAAATAAAGTGACAGAAATTTAACTGAAAAAAAAACTTAAAAGTGCTAATAAAAAAAAGAAAAACTACTAAAGGATTTTAAAGACTAAAAAGAAAAAAAGGCATAAATTTAAAATAAAAATGTCCACAAAAAAAAAAACAAAAGCTAAGCCAACATTTCCAACATTTTTACCAGCCAAACCAAACAACAATATCCGCAAGCAAAAAAGAACATGGTAAAAAAAAGCAAACAACTATAGAATTAAAAAAAAAAATTTTAAACAAAGGAAGAAACCAATCCAGCAATATTTGCATGTAAATTGTATGTGTACACGTTCTACCCGTTCTTTGGAATGACCACTCGAAGAAGAATCAAATCAGCATCCTTTTTTCAGCTATGTTATTTGTTCGTTTGCTGTTTCTTAAAGCAAACATCAACACTCTGGCTTTCGTACTCTTTCTTCTTGTTGTTCGATTTCCCAAAAGCAAAAGGAAAACAAATGAAAACTTGCTTTAAATATTTGCAATTTTTGTTTGGGGTTTTTCTTTATACTTAGAACAATAAGACATTTAAATATGTTTATGTAAATGAACACGACGGAGATTATGTTTTGCATAATTATTTATTTAAAAAATGTTTTAAAGCAGTGCATCATTCAGTTTTAAAGTTTTAGTTAACAACAAGCTAGGCTGAGAAATTCTTCGGCCGTTCACAGAATATAAACATTCCTGAATCGAAAAATGTTTTGAATTGAACTAACTATATTTAAAATCATAGATTTCATGATGGAATCAAATTTGCGACCCTCTGGCCTTAACGGATTCAAAAAAATTGCCTTCATTCAGAAAGTTACTCACGAAAAATTATCTTTATCTTTTCAATAAATGGAAAACAGGCTGTCAGCTTCTTTCTAATATCATTTGAGGTGTTCTCGTCCCTAGGAGGTGATGGCAGCAGGCTTTTAGAAGATAATGGATTCGAAATTCCAATTTCCTGGCTTTACTGGTTTAAAAAAAATTGATTTCATTGAGGAAGTTACTCACGATGAATTATCGGTTGCTTACAAATCAGTCATCAGAGCGCCACAATGATAATCGAGGATAATCGAAAAAGTTAGACGAACAATATCGGACAAATGTGGGATAAATTTCAAAAATATGTAGATATTATTTATATGATGACTTTTCCCTATAAAAATTGAACTCGAACTATTTCTTGAAATGCTTATTTCGATTTCGAAGTAAATTTTTTGGTTAGACCGATCATAGTTGGAGTCCAAGAGATATACAAAATGGGGCCTTTTAGCTTTTCTTTATTTCTTAACTTATAATTGGGGTCTCAAGGAGGTCTTCATCATTATGAAATTTTTTGTGGCTCAGGCTATCATAAGTTCAATGAGATTTCATTTATAAAAATCCCAGAATCGTAAAAGCGATTCAGCGGCGCTGAGGTTGAATTTATTATTCAAATCTTTTAGATGTGTTTCATGTGCTGGTTCCATGGCAGAGTTTTGACTTTTGTTAGGGTTCTGTATCTATGTTTTACTTGGATAGTATGTTCAGCAAAATAATAGAGCAAGTTAATCTGATTAACTTTGTCAAAGAGAGCAAGAAGTAATTCTCGTTTACTTTGGTTACTTAGTTAATACACAAAAATAATGAAATACATAAAAAGTTACAGAAATAGCATTGACATTTCAAGCGCTCCTTCAAACAAAGTTTAAACTGACCAGACCAATCTTTCACCATTTTTGATTACTTTGCATGTCTATGTACTTCTCAATAATCCACACACGAAACGATGACCTTCAAATTTCTCACTGAAACTTACGAATATCAACTTGAAGTGTTTTTGATTGGACTCAACGATCTTGAATTATAAATCTACCAATAAGGATACATTTTTCCCCTATTTTACTCTTTACTTAAACACGAAATTTAGAGAAATTTGACAATCCAAATTTGACAAATAAATTAAAACGATTAGACTTTTTAGACCATATGCAATGGAATGAGGTCACTACCTGACCACTGAGGAGCCCTTTCTTCTTCCGAATGGAATGAGTAGATTAAGCCCATGCACTGTTAGCCATACCAAAAAGTTACTGCCTGTCAGCATAAAACATACGTTTTACTTTACACCAAATGGTTATTAAAATAAATTTTTCCCAACTAAATTTATATCTATAAAATTTTTTTTCCTGCAACAGACTAAACAACAGGACAGTGAGAAATACTCAAAATTTCAACAACAACAAAAATTGCGCCGTAGAGAATAAAAAAATTATAATAAAATAAGAATAAAAATAAATTATATGAAAGTATCAAAAATTCACAAAAAAAAAAAAAAAAAAAAAAAAAAAAAAAAAAAAAAAAAATCGAAGGGAAAAATGGAAAAGAAGAATTGAAATAGACCCAAATATTTAATATGAATGCGAAAAATTGGAGAAAAAGGGTTTCATTGTTCATTCAATGTAACTGCTGACAGTCAAAGGAACCAACAACGTCACACACACACACATACAGCGAACAGACGCGAACTTCTTTTATATTTTCAAACGATATCAATATTGGCAGCAACAACATCAAGGCAACAACAGCAATATCAAGACGAGAAAAGGGTTAAATCGCTGGCAGACAAGCAACAGAAATTGTAAGTCTCAAGAAAAGGCAGCAACAGCAGCGGCGGCAGTAGCAACAACATATGCCCATAATTTACACATGCACAACAGGAACGCGAAAAAAAGGAACATGTGTATACAGACTCGTATGTGTGCATATACATAACTAACTGCCTATCTAGCTGTCTGTAGGCGCAGTTGTTGTTGTTGGCAAGCAGCATTTTAGCTTAGCTTCTAAAAAAAAGCAGCTAAAAACAATAACCCTTCGAATGAAAAAATCGGAAAAAAGCAGTTAAGTCAAAATGCTAACTGACTCCCTTCCAATTCAACATACTACTCCTTTTACGTATCACACACATATTTAACATTTAAACGGATGTTCATACTGTGTGTGTGTGTGAATGTGTGTGTGTGTGTGTGAGTGTGTGTGTTTGCATGTGTTATAAAATTGGTTTGTAAAATGCGTTATAAATATGTACATATAGATACAGTAGATATCACACAGTACGCAGTAGATATCACAAATTTGTTGTTTAAATTGTTTGGAAGAATGTTCATATCTCAAGCAATCGTATGTCTGTCTGCAAGCGTGTATCTATTGCAAATGTGTATTAAATTGAGGATGTTGTTGCTGTTGCTGCTGTTGTTGCTGTTGTCCCTTCTTCTTATTGCCTTGCAAATGGGTTTTTTGACTTGACTTGATGTCGTTTAGACGACATGACTATCAATTTATATTTAAAATGTCGACAGTTTTTTCAGAGTGTAAATTTATTGGGCGGAATTTCTTTTCATCCTCTCTCCTCTCCACATTCCCTCTTTCGCAAAGCAGCAGATTTTTAGCTGAATATTATGTATGTTTATTTACCACAAATTTATGTTACTTAGAATTTAGAATTCCTTGATAAATGCTTTGGTATGTAAGTATGCAGTTAAATGAATGGCATATATTCGGAAAGGAGAATTCCATATCTATAGATTTATGGACATGCACAGGAATTGGCTTTTCATTAGTTCATAGCTCTGGAGGATATTCGGACTTGTAAAATTGCATTTCTTAAATAAATATTAATGACAATCAATTGCTTCAATATATTGCACAAATATTGAAGTCAGTGCATGTGATTATTCTACTATTATATGGTATATGATATAGCAATGAGCTTTAGTTTCATACTTTTGCCAGTAACAAAAAGCTTAAGGCTTAGTATTTGTAATTTGATTGCAAGGGCGTCAGAATTTCATACATACAAAATTTAATGATACAATGATAGTTTGGAAATAGTAAACGAAATATGCATTAGAGTCCAACAGATCCAGTTTCATTTCGAGAGCATATCATCTGAGAACGTCAGTTGAATTTTTTTTTTAACCAGCAATGGTTCTTAACCTGTGGGCGATGCCCTAGCCCTGTAAGGCTACAGGTGTTTAGAACACTTAGCGGCGCCGAGGGGCGCCCAGTTGTACAAGTATGAAACCGGTAATGGCATCTCTGTGTCGCTAGGTGAAACCAAATCTTTGACGCCATTTCTTCGCATTTAGTTCTGTCAACAATATTTAGTTCATAAACAATCAAGTTTCATCATTAAAATATGTTGAGTTTAGAGGTAAAATGGCCGTCATATTGTATTAAACCATTTGGAGGTTAGAATCGCCAGATATACTAAATGACCTATACCAAATGACCTATAATTTCATCAAAATCCTTTGAGATTCCACAGTCCTAAGAACGAAAAAGTTTAACCACCACCTGGAGAAGAGTGCAACCATGGATTTTGTAAGCTTAAGTAGAACCCAGTGAACAATTAATTCTTCATGAAGATAATCGCCGTGGCGTAGTAGGTAGTGCGCTGGCCTGCTACGCAGAGTGTCTGGAGTTCAAATCTCGGTACAGGCAAAATTTAAAAAAAATTAACCATCTCTTGGCAGGCAATGGCAATCCTATAAGAGTAAGAATTTCGTAAGAAAAAGCCTTTCACCGCGCCGTTCGGATTCGGCATAAACCTGTAGATCCCTCCCAATCATATTTTTACTTTATAAGGCGAAGGTTCTTCTATAATTTTGTAAAACTAAAATTATTTCTATTGGGGCACAAATTATATGAATCCATCAAAGAGAACTTTGAATTCTCCGATTTTATGTAGTTTAGAACGACGTCATGCTTACTTTTTTTAATGCCTCTAAATATCTGCAAAAGTTATCTTTCCATTACCCAACTACTAACTATGCTTTATGAGCAAGGTCAATCGGATTAGTTTCGATTAAATGCTACAACTTTAATCTCAGCTAGGCTTGAGTTAAAAAAATACTCCAGCATAACTCATTTGTTGATGCCTGCATCTTTAGACTTTGGTGGTTTGAAATTCGGGTTAATCGCTGATTACTTACTGTAAACACTGTGCGATTCTCCATGGCCTTGGAGATTTTTAAGAGAAACCGATAAAGCAAATGATCTTTGGATGTGTAGTTGAAATATTTTGAGCCAGAAATCTATGTAGCAGCGTTCGATTCACCACACACATTTCAAGTAGCTTCTCTTGAAATTTGAATCTTCGAACACAATCGACTCTCAGAGACTGGAGTGTGTACTTATTGCATCACACATGCTTCCCGAAGCATTTCAAGTTTAGAGCACATTTGAATGACAACCAAGGCGAATTTTTTTTTTGTTGGAATTTTTGTCATTTATTTGTTTGTGTGTTGTATTTCTCAATACTTTTGCGCAAACTACTTATTGACATGTTTTTCAAATTGCAGCCAGTTAGTGCTGGAAACAACAATTGCTGCATTGCAGTTGCTGCCGCTGTGTTAGCAATTTAAAACAACAGTTGCACAGTTATATTTTTTATGCTTCTCACCATGTCAATATATTTGCCATATACTTTTGTCATTGTTTGTGTCAACTCACTGTCAAAATATCTTGTTACTTCTGTTTTTGCTACTTTCATGCTCTGCCTTACACTTTAACACATTGTACGATGTACTCGTGTATGTACATATTTAAGCCTTTTTCGATTAGCTACTCATTTTATGTACTTAAATTTAAAACCCAATAGCATTTACTTGATACTAAGTAATGAACCGATCCCTGCCACGTGGTAAGCGCTTTAGTAGGTGCCTCCCTATTCTACTTTGTTTTTTTGTTTACTTAAATGATTTCTTCTTTTTGTTCTCTGGATTCATTTCGCTTTTTCACTTCTCGATTCTACTACCAACCTACCTACGTAATTAACTTAACTTATTCATGTCTGTCTTTTATTTATTTATTTCTTTTTTCAGTTTTGTATTTGCCTTGTCTTAAATTGCTTGTTTATTGAACTACTTAAAAGTTTATATGGCATCGATCAGGATGTCATCAGCGACATCTAGAATTACATTGTGTGCATTGCCAATAGAATGAATACCTTTTTTCCGCTAAAATGAGTAATTGCATACGGTGCGCGATTATTTAAGCCAAAGTTGTGGTTCAATGATTTTGACTTTAAAAAAATATCCGGGAAATTGTATTTCTTTCTTTCTGGAAGTCACAAATTTTTGGTTTCCAGTTTCGTTGCAAATATTTTGACGTATAAAAGTTAATTTGCATTTTTAAAGGATTATCGTGCAACCTGGAATTAACTGAACCACTGAAGTGTGATACGGAAAGGGAGGGGTTTATTCCGGTAATTGCGAATTAAATTTGAATGAATAATTTCAGTTCTGTGTGTGTTTCTTTCAACTAATCTCCCCAGTTTTAAAATATAAAAATCAATGAATTCCATGAAAAATTGTATAAGCTCAATTCATTTTCCACAGACAGAAAGAACGGGACTAGGACTTGGGTTAGTAAATATTTCAAATACTACTTTTATACACTAAATTGTCAGAAAGAAATTCATACCAAAATCCAAATCAAAGGTAGCCCTAATTGAGATACAAATTGAGACTGAATCAAAATTGGTTGCCATGGCGAAGTTGGTGTCCATAGTTCAAATATCCGCAAAGGCATTGTCAAACCTACAAAGGTAAAAAAAATTATTTTCAACTCGACGTTCGGATTCGACATACAACTATAGATCCCTTCCATTCATGTACAAATATAACATGCATAAGATGGGTTGAAGATAAAACAAAATTCTGCTCAAAAAAACTGTAGACAAAATTTTATATAAAAAATCAGCTTAAAACTCAGACGAAAAGTTGTACCAAATATCAGACTAAAATGCAGGCCATATTCAGAAGGAAACTGAAACTAAATTCAGACAAAAAATCGGAATTAAACCAGAAATTAGACCTAAACCAAAAAACAAACCAAAATTCAGACTTCGACTCGGATCAAATTTAATTAAAAAATTTGACTAAATTTAGACCGAACCACAGACCCAAATTCGGACTAAAATCGAGTCAAAATTGAGATAAAAGCCAAGATATGTAAAGACGAATATCCAGACTTAAACTAAGACCAAAAATCACATAAAGTTTAGAACAATCTCAAACCGAAATCACACTAAATTTGAGCCAAAAATCTTACCAAAATTCAGACCTAAAATAAAGCTTCAACCAGATTACTTAAACCGATTAAAAACATTGACATCCAAAAATATTTCAAAAGTTTGTTATTTACCATAAGTTCCGAAATAGTCGAAGAGTATCTACTAATTGAATGAATTGTAGAAAGATTTATAAGTTTATAGGAATTCACTTTTTCAACCGAGGTTAGAAGCCCATGGCGAAGGTTGTATACCATATCACTTACTCCTCTAGACTTGCAAACTTTTTCACTCAAAAATTCAGGTATTTAATTTTGAAAACTCTTCAAATAAAACTAAAAAATTTCGAGTACTTTTTTTTAAACCACAATGGTTTAATGGATGATTTTAGTTAAAGTTAACAAGTTTTAATACTTTTGTGCTAAGCGAACGCGCAGAGCAAAAGCACTTAAAAGGTTTTTCATTAACGAAAACTTTGAAGTCACGTAAAAGACGCACATATCATGATTTCGCCGAGGCCCTTGCCCCCTTCTATATCAAATATACAGACTTCGAAAGTATCGAAAGTGCTGTTGGAAACCAAAAACCAAGCACAAACCATTCAAACAAATCTCAAAACAAACACGATACTTTGTTTGAACTCACACACGCACACACACACACAAACATTTACACGGCTACCACGCATATCACTCTTTGCTGTTGCTGCAACCCAAATGGGATTCCAATGTCCATTTAAACTTGTGTCTTGTGCTTTTACTTTGATTTCTTAGTTCGTTTTTTTATGGGTATAGGTCTACTCAGTGTTGCCACTACGAATGAACTAACAGCAGAGACTTTCTGGGGACTTATTAAGGGTGATCTTTTTGCTACTTGGTTTTTGGATTTTATATTTCTGACAGTTCTTGACATGTGTCAAAGTAAAAAATACACAGTTTGGTTTGCCATTTCATTATTAGAAAACTTACGCCTGGGAAAATTTTGCAAATTATTGAAATTTATTATCACAATTCGTGCTCTGTGAAAAATGAGTTTTATCGCAAAATTGTCTTCCGCGACGAGGCTCATTTTTGGCTCAATGGATACGTGAATAAGCAGAATTGCCATATATGGAGTGAAGACCAGCCAGAGGCAATTCAGCAGCTACCAATGCATTCCAAAAAATGCACTGTTTGGTGCGGTTTATGAGAAGGCGGCATCATTGGGCCGTACTTCTTCAAAGATGATGAAGGCCGCAACGTTACGCTCAATGCAGAAAAGTACCGTTCGACTCGTTTTTGCCGAAAATTCAGGAATTGGACTCGGCCAACATGTGGTTCCAACAGGACGGTGCCACATGCCACATGCCACACTGCACGCGAAACCATGCATCAGTTGAGAGGCGAATTTGGTGAGCAGTTAATCTCACGTTTTGGTGCCGATCATTCAATTGGTCCATCACACCAAAATCGTGTGATTTGACCCCGTTAGACTATTTTTTGTGGGGCTATGTTAAGTCTCTTGTCTCTAGGGACAAGCCAAACATGATTGCTGCTTTGGAAGCCAACATTGAATGCGTCATTGCGTCATGGGTGAGATTCCGAGATTCCGGCCGAAATGTGTGAAAATGTATGCCAAAATTGGACCTTCAGAATGGACCACTTGAAGCGTAGCCGCGAGTAACATTTAAGTAAAATTATGTTTAAATCGATACAAATAAAATTTCATTCACTTTTGTAAAATTTCTTCGTTTTTTTTTGAATTTGCAAAAATCAAGCTCCTGAAAAATCTTTCTTTATAAAGGAAGAACCTTGGGGGAAATTGTAATTGTAGATGCCCACAGCATCGCTATGGGCTCTGGTAAAAGTCTGTAAAAGACAATCCAAAGGGAAAGTTTCTTCCTCGCAAAACCCATTCTCAATTCTTTCTCAGCTCTCCCCCCATATTTTTCCGGTAAAAAGTTATTTAACTTAATCATTTTTGAATGTGCTTTCCAATGCCCTAGGGATATGTTTCTGCTCTAGGAAATATGTAAACTATAATGAATTTCATTAAATAATTACGAACTACTTACCACATTTTTATAACGCTTGCGTCATACACTAAGTAAAATAAGGATACACCCACTGTTAAAGCCTCAGAAATAACTTACCTAAAAAGAGATTTAAAATAAAATAAATATGTATATTAAAAAAATGTATTTAAATTCAGTTAAATTTAAGAAATTATTATATTTAGAATGAATTCAAGAAGAAAATAGTTAGTTTTTCCCCCAAAATGGGTTTCAATTTAATATGAAGTGGCAGCTCTCTTCTGTTAGTTTTTTTTTCTTCGTTCTTTCTTTTCTAAATTTTTCTACAATTTGCAGCAGCAGCGTCGTCGAAGGTTTTTAAACTTTTGTGTGAGTGCATGTTTGTTTGTGTGCGAGTTTCTGTAGCTACAATATGTGAAACTATCCTTGCCAAACCAAGCAGGAAAGCATAAATCTGGCTAAGCAAAATCTAAAGTAAACTTATTTCTTTTTTATGCTGAAAGAAAAAAACAAGTTTTGCACTATGCATGTTCGTTTTGGAAGTCTCTTTTTTTTCTTTTACTTTTTCTTTTTGTTTGAAAGCAAATGTCCACATTCTGGCTATTTGAAAGCCATGAGCAAGCAGACAAGTTTTACGCTCTGTTTTGTTGTATTCTTTTTTCTCTTTCTACACGGTGCTCGTTGTCTTCTTCATATCGACATCTTTGTAGTACCTACCTCCCTACCTCCCTACCTCTAGTCTTCCTGCTTTTGTGACCATGAATGGCAGTAGCCAGCACAGACACACACACAGCATGTTGGTGCAATCTTTTAGAGCAGCAACAGCAACAGCAGCAGCAGCAACGCAAAATGTTGCTGTATGTCATGGCAAACAGTGAAGTTCGATGACGTTGACGCCAACGACGGCGACGAGAATCAGTACGTGTTTTTCCTTTTTCCTTTGCGCATTTTTCCCTTATTTCTTGTCATTTTCTTCCATATATTTTTCTGTAAATTATTTTGACTTTTTGGTTTGTCTTTGATCTGTCTGTCTCTCTCTCTCTCTCTTCCTCTGAGTGTCAGTTTGGCTTCTTCATTATTTTTGCTAACGTACATTTTACATTTCTTGCCTGAAGCTTAAGCTTATTTTTGTTGCATCTTTGAACCTGACCAAATCGAAAAAGAAAAAATACAAACGAAGTAAAAAACCAACAAAAATTGTGCTCCTAGCTAATTTTTGTGGCTTAAGTTTACTTTAAGACAGTTAATGATTTCACGTTGTTGTTTTGTTATTATTTCCATTTTTTGTTGTTGTTCTGGTCGGTGGCGGGGACTACGAAAGTAAGTGGTGAGTAAAGAAGGTAAGTGAATAATGTTACTCAAAAGAAATGTTAAAATATTATGAAATATCTTTGGAGTATTTAAATTATTTGATCGGTAGTCAAATAAAAAATAAATAATTTCTTGTACCATTTCTTTTCTTAGTACTAATAGAACGAGCATCTTTGTATGCTTAAATATTTTCTGGGGTATTTCATATTTGTTGGAAGAGGTTGCGAAAAGTGAAGAGAGGAAGGGGGAAGGTTGAACTTTTTTTTGGTTTCTTCAAAAAGTATTACATATTTGAATTCAAGAGCAATGGTCATATTTTAGAAAGTAGGTCTTTGTGAAGGGTATGTGAAGGCAATGGCCTCAATTCATTTAGCATGAGGCAAAAAATTTGTTTAGCTGAGTTGAGACTTACAATTTTTTTCACTATTGTAGCAACACAGTTTCGGGAAGGGCGCCAAAAATTAAATATGACCTTTTTTCCAATGCTATTCGATTATTTCCGAAGCTTACAATTTATTTTTTTATATCGGGCTCTTAATGGCAATCCATCACGTGACAGGATTTCGTCGAATAACAGTTGGATAGTTGCTTACTTAGCCTGTTGTAGAAAGTATCGGACCAATGTAGAGTGGAATCGATTTTACTACCGATGTTCACTAGACATGTTGCACTTATTTACTTAGTTGGCACTACAACCGATGATCGATCTTGGCCACATCAGACATGTTGCACTTAGGCATCCAATATTCTTCCGCTCTTCCTCAATCGAATGACAGGCGTTCAAAAACAATGTGAAACTTAAAAGATTTTAATTTATATATTTTTTTTTTTGCAATAGAAAAAGTTTGTTATAGCGTGTATCAACAAACAGGAGACTTTCGTAATCCCCATCATGTGTAGCAGACTAGCAGAGCCACAAACCACAAACTAGGCTGTAACAAATGTAAATCAGTAGCGGTTGTTTTTTAACTTTGAGAAACAGTATCGGCTGATTAAGTCAAAGGTACGTAAGGTACCTTTAGAAAAGTAGCAGCCCTTTTGAGTGAGAGATAACAAAATTTTCAATATCGATGCCATCTTTCCTCAACAATTCTTTTTAACATTTAGTATTATGCAATATACAATTCTTTAATGACAAGGCAAAATTACAATTAAACAACAACAGCAACAAAATGTCACATGTCATCACAAAATGTTTTTACAAAAGCAACCATAAAAATAATAACCGGAAAACTGTGTTAAAAAATCGAACAAAAATAAAACTATGACAGAAAAAAGTGGAAGGCATGAAAGAAACATGCTTTCAAATTGAAAAACGCAAGTCATGTTGCAACAATTTAGAAGAATTGATATAAAAACGAAAAATAAACGTAGAAATTTCCAACATATATATTTCCTGATTTTTTGGCAAACGCCAAAGAGGGAGCAGATGAGAAAGAAGAAGATGAAAAGCTATTATCGAAAGAAAAGTAAAGAAAAGTTGCAAGATTACCAACGAACGGCAGCGGCGGCAACAGCAGGAGTAACAACAGCAGCCAACAACCTAAAACAGTTGCTGCCTTGTTGCCCGCTTGCCTGCTTCACTGCCTGCCAATATTATGGTATAGTGCGGCATCCGCAAAAAGCCGACAAGAAATACGTTCGTATTTTCGATGGAGTACAATGACAACAACAAAAGACAAGCCTGCAAAAAACATACATATGTACATTCATAGTACATACATATGTAAAAGTAAAACGTCACGATATTGATGGAAATCGTACGTGATAGGCTGTCGTAACGTCGTTGCAAGCAACATAACGTATGTACGTGCGAAGTAGTAATGTGCCATGAGGCATGAGTGGGCATGGCAAAGTAAGACCAGAACGCAACGTATTGCTTTTTTTGTTTCTTTATTTTGTTTGTATCGTGGCAGAAGGGGCGTCGTTCGGGGGAAGGGGGAAGGGAAAACCAAGTGGAAAATGCCAAAAGAGGCATAAAAGTCAATGATAAATTCCAATTTCCAGTGTTGCCAATGCTAATGTGATTTTATGTTTACGTACGGATGCGAGCGAAGCCAGCCGAATCACCGCACTGCACCGCAGCGCACCGAATAATACGTTTGTGCAATATTTCTTTCGTTCGCAAATGTGTTGGTTGTGTTGTGTGTGTGTGTGTTGCTTTGAAAAGCAGCGGCACGCAGGCAGCAGGCAGCAGGCAGGCAACAGTCAGCATGATGTCGTCAACTCTAATGTTGTTGCTGTTCGTTTCCCATTGCTGTTGCTGTCGCAAAAGTATGTAATTTCAACGTAAACATCAAACGTAAAAGCATATTTCTTTTAACTTGTTTTTTTTTTTTTACCAATCTACCTCTTTCTCCCTCTCCCCCTTTGGCACGCGCTGCTCTCTTTTTTCATCTCTCTCTTTCACAGTTACTTTACACTGTGCTGTAACGCAGCAAGGACACTCATCCTCGGCATATTTGTACTCCTACTTTGCATATGCTACGGAACAAAATAAAAAATAAAAATAATACGTACAAACAAAATTAAGGAAAAGAAGAAAAATGTTTGCAAATGTGACAAACTTCAAAAAATGTGTTCATTGTTGTTGCTTTGCCGTTCTTCGTCCTTTTTTCACTTATGTTTTTGTATGTGTTTGCATTACAAATTTCTGTCACGTTTTAATATCGAACATGAAATTGGCAAAATACAAATATTTAGAGAAAGGGAGAGGGAGTGAACGGAGGAGAGGGAGGGGAAGGAGTCATTCGCCCGTACTTCACTCCTGTCTACCTTCTGTGTTTCCATTTATACTGCCAATTTTCTCTAAAAAAAAAAAAAAAATTTCCGCATCCTTTTTAGGAAAATGATTTTTTAGCGAAATTTTGTGATATAAAAAAGTGAATATTAAAATCAAAGCAAAAACGGCGAGCATATTTTTGTTCTCTTCTTGTGGCGACTTTGTATTGTTTTTGGTTTTTTTTTTTGCAAGTGCCTGCTACCGACAGATATTTAATTAAAAAGCAATTGAACTTTTATTATGTTTCTTCAAATTTAATATTTTTTTTTTTACTGGAAATATACAGAAAAGTATGATCATTTAGTAGACGCTGTTTCGCGGAGTGAATTTTATTCACACATATACGCAAACCATATCTCCACCATATTGCAAAAACATAAATCAATTAACGTACGAGAAAAATTACGTTTAAAAATATACAATTACGTGTATATTCCTCGTTCTCGGGTATGTAGCTGAAAGCATTTGTTTGCCTTCTGCGGCACGGTGGGGTGAAATACTTAAACATATTATAAACCCATTTCCTAAACCGGTATACTTATGAGGTAGGCTAAAAAGAAAGTTCAGAAAAGTGAGCTAAGTTTAACCAATATTTTTCATATATCCATTAACTACGTCCCGCCATCTTTCGGGAAAAACCATAATAACGTCCTTAAAGAATTTCTGAGGTTTCTGCTTGAAAAACGCGAGTTCTCTTGGGAAATCAACTTTACGCCATTAAAAAAAAACTGCAACGAGTAAAAGAAATGGTAATCCGAAAGTGCAAGGTCGGGGATGTATGGTGGATGCAATAAAACTTCCCAGCCAAGCTCCCTAAGTTTTTGGTGGGTCACCAAAGAAGTATGTCGTCTAGCGTTGTCGTGATGAAAGGCGACGCTCTTTCTCTTGACTAATTCCGGGCATTTCTCCTTGAGCGCTTCATTAAATCTTGTTAATTGTTGACAATACATTTCTGAATTAATCGTTTGGCTATGCGGAAGCAGCTCGTAGTACACAGGACCCTTGATTCTCAGAGATGTTAACTACCTTTAGCAACAAAGAGTTGCCAGATCGGACCAGTACTTACAGAGTTATCATACTTAACTTTTAATGACACAACAGCCCATGGAGAGCTTTTCGCAATCACGCATGTTGTGCGTGTTATATTTTTACATGAATGAAAGGGTCCTACAGTTTAATGCCGAATCCGAACGGCGAAGTGAAAAGCTTTTCATAAGCAATTTTTACTCTAGTAGGTTTGCCATTGCCTGCCAAGAGGTGGTGCCGTGTAGAAAAATTATTTTTTATACTTTTTGATTTTGCCTGTGCCGAGATTCGAACCCCGGACACTCTGCTTAGCAGTCCACTACCATTACACCACAGCGACCACTTACAGAATTATCATACTTTAAACTTTGCTATTTTACTTTCCTGAACTTTCATTTAGCCTACCCTATAGTTTTATTAGTATTTCTCAATTTATTCCCACAGTGGGAGCGAATTTTACAAGCCTCCCCAAGCGCTTTAACGCTCAGCAAATCACTTTCACCAATCAATCATAGAAACTATCTCACTTGTAGTTTATAAGAACCAAGAGCAACTCAACAAGATAAACGACATTTACATTGGCATTGGTATTATCAAGTACCAGATCCAGAAAATGTGAAAGGATCAAATTAAATTGTTTTGCATTTGACTGACAAAATTATTGAGGAAGGAGTTAGCTCTAGCTTGTGATCAAGTATATCTAAATTCACTGTATTTTGGAAGAACCTGCTATAAGGCTTTTATTCTATACTTGATACAATAGAACCTCAGCACAAGAAAGTTTTGTAATCAGAAATGTGTCTTTGTATTGGATTTGAGTTTAAAGTATTCAAATTTCAATACTCAATAATCTACTTAAATGAAACTGCAGCAGTGAACGTGATGCAATAAAATCAGTATTCTATCTAAGGATATTATTTCCCCAAAAAGGAAGTAGAGGCAGATACTGAATCTGTGTCACCTTTCGAACACTTGACACCACAGTGCAGTGAGATATAGCGTATATTTATATGCACCCGTATGAACGAATCCATGCTCAATTAGCGTTCATCAGGGCAGCACAAACTTTTTTTAATTGAATAAAAAAACGTTTTTTATTTCTGTAGCTTATATTTATTTTAGTGCATTGAAATACATTTGGTGGTACAGAAATAATAAAAAAAAAAAAAAACATACAGGGGAGGGGCTCCATGTCAAGCTGTATTTTTGGGTTATCAAAAGTTTTTTTCAAAAGCAAAATTAATCTTTACTTATCAACTTAAATAAAAATGGATTTATGTATGTATTTCTTTTGAGGCAACATCAATTATTAATTCTTACACAATGTATGACATTTCTTTCAGAGAGCCTTGATAATTCTTCGAAACGAAACCAATGCCCAGTTAAATCAAAATCAGTTATCTGAAAATTTTTAATTAAAATATCAAAGTTTCCACTTGAAGGTTTGGCAGGTTATTTGTTTTCTAGTTTTGTTTTTAACCAAATCCTTGCATTGCAACTTTGAACATTCACCAAAAAAAAAAAAAATAAATAAATCGACGTCTTAAAACTGAGCTGCAGCAGCTAGAGTAAATATGTAATATAATAAATATTAACAAAGTAATTTCAAAACTTTTGTAATTTTTCGCCATTACATTCATCTCTCCACACTCACAGTCAGACCTCACATGCAATCCTTTGACAATATCTAAACGAAACTAACCATTACCATCAAAGTTTTTAATATTTTTTCTTCCTCTAAACGAACAAAAAAAAAAGTTTCTGCAACTCTGTCTAATATCAATTTCCTCATATTGCAATTGCACTTAAGCGCAAAAGCACTTCTCAATCTAAAAGTGAAAAACAAAGAATGCAAGAAATAAATACGTAGAATTGCATAAAAACGTTTATGGTACTATACACAAAATATAACATGTCGACGACTCTGGCAAATAATAACATTTCAAGTGCTCACTATATCGGGTATGGTAAAAAAAGAGTATGATATTAAAAAAAAGTGCCTCAGCAAAACGAAAAGAATAAAAAAAAGGAGTGAAATGACGACAACTGCTGCACAACACTTTCGCACATGTGCGTGAACATATTTTGTGCAATTCTGATAGAAATAAAAAGTAAAATAAAAATTAATTTAATTCGATTTAAAGCAATTTACGAAGAAATTTTCCCCTTTCACATTTGAAAACTTTAAAATCAAATACAACAAATGCAGCGCTGAATGCTGCATGTAGTGTGTGTGTGTGTGTGTGTTTCTAAAAAGAGTCATCGGCTTTTGGGTGGCAACATTAAATTGAAGCAAATACAGTTATGGTTACAAAAATTGAAGCACTCTATCGACATTTCAAAATCCCTTGATCTTTCGAAGTAGTTGGGCTTTTTGCAAAGTAGTTAGTAAAGAAAATTTTGCCGAGTTCGGGAGTATGAGAGTTAAATATTTGGATCTATTAGCAGGTTCCACGGGAAACGTTTTTGAGGATAAACAACCTCCCACCCTCCACCTCCCCCTTCACTGGTTATCGATAACTACAGTATCGTCAGATAACATCAGAATCGAAAAAAAATTTAATTCCCATTTCCATAACCCCATGGATTCGGCAGTTATTGACGGTAGTCCTCTTCAAAACTTAGGGGATACATTTTTCTTGTCATTACTTGAGAAATTTCAGAGTACTTAGTATCGGATTCAATTAATGAATTCAATGTCTATAAGTAGGATCTAAGTAAACCCCACCTAGGAGGAAAGAAGTAAGTATATTTTGTATATCGAAAATCGATCGTTTAAAATCGGCAAATTTAAATAAGAAATACATATTATCGAGACCAAGGACCTTTCTTTCTATCGTCGGGATTCGGAAAAAGTGCTTTGTTAAATTATTATGTTTATTAAAATTGCACGTGAAGTTTCAGGAACCAACAAGTCTAGAATTTAGTTTTCAATGCTAAACTTACATAAGTCAAGATTTCCGCAATAAAATGGTGATTCGGATACGGCAGAGTTGGGTTGGTGTGAGAAGATTTTACCTCACATTCTTCCTCTTCAATAAAATGTTAATTGAAATTCGTTGTCTAGTGACAAAATGAATGCATTTTAATTTACAGTATAAAATTTTCGAGGATAACTTTTGTTCGGCTTCGGCAGAGTAACTAATGATTTGAATATATCTGAATAAATATCAGTACTAAAATATTTAAATTTGAAATGAAATTAACAGAGACATTTTGAATCCTGAAATTTATGATTCATGAAATCGATTTTCTGAATTAGTTTTCATTCGGATTCGGAGATGAATCAAGTGGCTTAATTTTGATATGAATTTAAAAATTTATCAAAATTCTAATTGAAATTTTTGGACTTTATCTACTTCCAATGGACCGGGAGTCTAAATTCGATTTATTTATCATAAAGTTTGAATTCCTCTGACTTGATTCAGTTTGGAATAAATATAATCTGAATTTTAAATTTAATCATAATTTGATTGAAGTTCGTGGGATTTCAATGATATTTGGATTAAAAATCAATTTTCTTTTTTGCAATTGATCCAAATTGAGCAGTGAAGTTACTAGTGACTTAGATCACTACCAAAGATCTCGATTTAGGAATACAATCTGTGGATTTCATATCTAAAACCGATTTTCCAAGTTTAAATTGATTCAGAGTTGGTAAAGTTGAGTAAGCATGCAGTAAATACGATGTGAATTCAAAGTCTTTTCATTATGGTGGATTTTTAGTCAAGAATGCTTTTCTACGGTAGTGGAGTGGAGCCTGTGTCGCACAACGTATGATATGAATGTAAAATATGTAGAAGCTATTTTTTTTTAAATGTCGTATGTAGGATCACAATAAGTGGGTCTTGATTCAAAATTGCTCACTGTGGCGTAGTGCTAGTGCATTGGACTGTTACACAGTGTCCGGGGTTCGAATCTCGATACAGGCAAAATCAAAATTTTTCCAGGCAGCACCACCTGTTGGCAGGAAATGGCAAACCTACAAGAGTAGAAATTGCGTATGAAAAGCTTTTCACTTCGCTGTTCGGTTTCGGCATTAAACTGTAGGTCCCTTCCATTCATATACAAATATAACATGCACAACATGAAAGGATGCATAAAGCTCGGTCTAGGCCCTCCATGGGCTGTTGTGCCATTAAAAGAAGAAAGAAATTACTAAAAGAGAGAAGAAGAAGAGTCACAACTTGATTCAGTTTCTAGTAGTCAAGTATTCCGAATATAAATTACCACAAAAGTGATGCATTTTTTTATAAAAAAAATGAATGAAAAGCTATCAAATCTTAAGAGTAATATTATTTCTCATCGTGGGGATTAGCAAAAATGTTACTATTGCTAGAGAGATAAATTTTTATGAAATATTTTTGACTTGCATATTTGCTTTGTGGCCCTGACTGTATCTGAATGGAATAATGGGAATATCGTTTGAAATGAAAGTGTATAGCAATAACAAAGAATCAAGAGCTTCGAGAAAGGAGCGAGCGGGCGAGATGTGATGCAGCTATGGTATCTTTTCTGTTTTTATGACGTTTCAAATGGTGCAGCAAGTGTAAATACAATTTGATGTTTGTTTTAATTTATTTGTTCGTTTGTTTGATTGTTTGGCTGACTATTATCACACACGGAACAGACATGGGACAGACGGATGACGATGATGATCTATCTGTCATTTAGCCAGTACAATAACAAGGGAAATCGGATAGAGGAAAAAGAAGCAGCAATAGTAAAAAAAAAAAAAAATTATAAAAAAAGCAATAAACTGTGACTAGTTTTTTTAATACTTTATTTACGCTTTACTAATGGAATTAAGTAATTTACTTAATTTTGTATGGTTTTGTTTTCTCTTTTCAATGGAAGTGATAGTTTATTTTTATATACATACATACATATAATAGATACTATGTTGATGCTTTACATAAATGTCAAATTAACTATCATTTGTTTCACAGTGTAGTGCAATAAAAATAAAGGGTTGTTTTTTTACACCACATTCACAAGTAAGTAAATTTATTTAACACTACAACTTTCAGTCAATTCAGGCAGTCAATGAACTGTCACTATTACTACATACATACTTCTCCTTTCTTTTTCTATCATTTATTTATCGTTTGTACTTCGTTTGTCTTCTCATGCAATTAAACGACATGACATTTGATTTGTACCCAAAGCTTATTTTTTAATTTTATATTTATTTTTATATTGTTTTGATTTTTTTGATAAATGGTTTTCACTGTTTCTTTTTTCCCGCATTGTGCCCTTTTACTTTTAGGAAGGAAGTTTTAGGCATGAAATTATCTTTTTTTTACTTTCACGCAATTTGATTTCAATTCAGAACGATGACAAAAAAATGCAAAACATTTTTGATGTGGGGGCAAGCAATTTCCCATACATTGTAGATCTTTGAGTACAGTGCAATATTTTGTATATACATAATTACATACATATATTGTTCACGTAGGTGGTGTTTGTAAGTATGTATAAATTGTGCAGTGAAAAATACTGAAATTGCGCTAAAGAAGAAAAAAATGGAAAAAAGATTTGTCATTTGGCGCCGCGGGTGATAGCAAAAGATTAATGATCTTACAAATGGTGGTAGTAGTAATCTACATACGAACACATACATACATATGTACAATACAACACAAATACACTTTGCCTTTTCCAATTTGCATTTTATTTTTTATTAAATTGAGTATGGAATTGGGAAATTTATTATGCGCCGACAAAAGTGCAATGAAGTTAATTTTAAATTTTAATTTTTAGTTGGTATCAGTTCCGTAATATCTTCTACCAGGGTCTAGCTGCAGATATAAGGATGTAGTATGTATGTATGTCTTGAAAGTGAGATTGAGTTATACCGGCAAACTTGCCGAGAGTTGAGCCTACATCTTTCATTTATGAAAACTGAAGGTGTTGCCTTGAATTTCCTTAAGAATCAGCAGACTTATGGTCATTAATCACTGAGGAGTGGTATAGAAGACGGTAGTCAATTAGTGATTCTATGCTTAAGGTAGCTAAATGTTAGATCGAGCTTCTATCCATTTACTTTAAAACTTTATAAAATATAATTAATAATAACTCACCAATTCAAAAGATTAAGGCAATTCCATGTATTTAAAATTGAATGGCTTTTACACTTCAATGGTTTTTACTCTCATATGAGGACAATAGTTTCGAAATTCTCCAAATATTGACTTTGCATTGTATTTGCGTAAGAAGCTTTCCGATTCAATACTACACTACAATAAACTTAGTAAACTGTATAAATACGTAAACAAACTGTCAAATTTGACATACACATTTTGACAGGTGGTCACCGTGGCGTAGTTGGTCGTGTGCTGGACTGCTACGCATAGTGCTCAGGTTCGAAACTCTGCACAGTAAAAAATTTAAAATTGGAAATAAAATACAAATTTTTCTCAACGGCACTATCTTTTAGCAGGCAATGGCAAACCAACAAGAGTAAAAATTACCTAAGAAAAGCCTTTCACTTCGCCGTTCGGATTCGGCGTTAAACTGTAGGTCCCTTCCATTCATGAATGGAATGGAAAGGCGAGAGAGAAGCTCGGCCTAGGACTTTCATGGGCTGTTGTGCCATTAAAAGAAGAAAAGATACTCTTATAAACTTACGAGACAATTACGAGTTTATATGAGTCCTTATCTGTTTAATAAAAGTTGCCTAGTAGTTAAACACGTGCGAATAAAACTTGGAAGTTATTAAATCTCTTCTTCGCTGTATTGTCATTATCTTCGCAGCTTTTGTTATTGTTTCTCATAGAATTATCGCTGCTAGTTAAAGTTAAATGCAGAGGAAACGTTTCTGCTTAAGGTTTTATATATCAACGAAAATATGATGTTCTCCGAAGAAACTCCGATTTTTTTTTTCTAGTAAACTAGAAAGAAAATAATTTACCTAATTTTGGTTATGCAGAGAAATAGCAAATCTAGAAATCTCTATAGTAGTATTGGACATTTCAATGCACGAGTACATAGACTCGATTGATCGATTGCTGCAAGAATGTTATAATATATAAAAAAAATTAAAAATTCGATCTAAGTATATATACAAAAATTACAGTTATTTCGTGCTTTATAATACGCATCTTATGAACTCTTGACGTGAGAATATTATTTATTGTTAGCAATTGAATGACTTTTTATTACTTTTAATGGCACAACAGCCAATAGAGGGCCTAGGCTGACCTTTTCGCATCCACTCATGTTGTGCGTGTTATATTTGTACATGAATGGAAGGGACCTACAGTTTAATGCCGAATCCGAACGGCGAAGTGAAAAGCTTTTTCGTAGGCAAGTTTTTACCCTTGTAGGTTTGCCATTACCTGCCAAGAGGTGGTGCCGTGTAGAAAAATTATTTTTTCTACTTTTTTGATTTTGCCTGTGCCGAGATTCGAACCCCAGAATCTCTGCGTAGCAGTCCAACACACTACCACTACGCCACATCGACCACGCAATTGTATGAAGTGATTGGTTAATTGAAAAGTTTCAATTAGTTTTTCTCAAAATGTATGTTTTTATGACAGTCTTGAAGAAAACGAACGGTATGTTAAACATAGGAAGCAGGAAGCTTGATACGTTGTTTGCCCGTCACTGCTTCAGCCTATAGAGAATTAAGTCTCCCTTTCTCTCTTCCTCTTCCTTTTCTCCTCTCTGTTTGTCCCTCTCCTTCCACCTAGTTCCTTAGTTATTATTGACGTGTGCATATCCACTCCCGCAAGGTCTACATCATTCATAGTTTGAATTTAAAACGCATTGAATTTACACTCTCAAAGTGAGTTTAGAAAGCATTAATATGATTAATATGAAGACTGCAATTTGAATTAAAAAAAGTTGCATTCAGGGGAGTTCACAAGAATTTGAATTCGAATCGCTTGAGTAGCAGCAATATGAATTCAGAATGAACGAATCGAGTTCAGAACAAGTCAGTTTGAATTAAGAGGAGTCGAATATTATTAAAGAAACGTCTGTTATTGAGTGTTCCCTCATTGAATTCAAAAAACCTCAATTCGATTTCAGAGGAATCAACTCGAATTTATAAAGGATAAAGAAAAAATGGTGGTCGCTGTGGTGTAGTGGTAGTGCGTTGGACTGCTACGCAGAGTGTCCGGGATTCGAATCTCGGCACAAACAAAAAAAAATAAGTAGAGAAAATAATTTTTCTACACGGCACCACCTCTTGGAAGGCAATGGCAAACCTACAAGAGTAAAAATTGCCTAAGAAAAGCCTTTCACTTCGCCGTTCGGATTCGGCATTAAACTGTAGGTCCCTTCCATTCATGTACAAATATATCACGCACAATATGAGTGGGTGCGAAAAGCTCGGCCTGGGCCCTCCATGGGCTTTTGTGCCATTAAAAGTAAAGTAAAAGTAAAGTAAAGAAAAAATTTTGAAAACCTCACTTTTCAGGATTATAGAAATAAATTCAGAAGAGTTTAATTGATTTCAAAAAATTTTGATCAAATTACCTGAATACTCAGTTTTTATTCAGAGAAATCAAATTTAGTTTAGATTTAGAGGAACTGAATTCAGACCTTCTCAGTTTGAAATCAAACGAATCGAGTTTAATTCAAATATCGCCAAGAAAGATTGACGAAAGAAAGAGGCGACGGTGTTGAGTTGAGTTCAGATAAGATCAATTGGAATCCAGACAGCTTAAATTTAAATCCAGAGCAGTCGAATAGATTGCAGAAATTCACACTAATAAACTAAAATTTAACTAAAATTTAATTATGGAATGAAGATTAAAGTGTTAAAATATCATCATGCGATAAAACTTTGTTCTCAGCTTAACAATTGTTGATTGTCCTAAGCAAACATTGTGAAGGACATATGAGCAATAGTACATTTCAGTGCATCCATGGCCATCAGAAGACTAAACAAAAAGAAGGTACATAGTACGTAAGTATGTATCAATAGCATTCGCATATGTATTGAAACATACTTACGTACGACTACACATACTATATTATGAATAACTGCAAGAACAATGACGCACAAGAAGAAAAACTGCTCGCCTTCCTGCCTACCCGCGAACCAGCCACAGCCAACCAACCAACCTTCTAGCTATCTGTCTGTCAGTCGCTGCCTTGCTTTGTTCATTGAATCATAACTTATGAAATTTCAATTTAAATACAAACTGACATGAGATGGCAGCAAACGCAGCTAGCAACACTGGCGGTGGTGGTTGGCGGCTGGCGGCTGGCGTGTGAAATGCATAAATGTAAAAATGCGCGCGTGTTGCATGTACAACAACTATGGAAAATTATAAAGCACAGCTCAGTCACACACAGTCACTCACTCACTCACTCACTCACTCAATTGCATACAGAATATGGTATGAATGTGCTGCAAAAGCAGTAGTAGATACAATATTTGCGGTGAATGTTTTTCTTTTTTCTTTGTTGTTGCACGCTGCGCATGTGCGCCTGCTCATATTTCATTGTTGGTGGTGGCTGCTATTGTTGTTGCTGCAATCTCATTGCAATTTCGTATTCATATTTTTCTACATATTTTTACGTAGATTTTATATGGAACTCAAACTTTTCACACTTCTTTGCTGCCATCATTCCATGATGTGATGTGATGCTGTTCTGCGTGGCTTATAATCATGGTGATGTTGTTGTTGATGGTGATGATGATGATGTTGATGAAGCTGCTGCTGCTGCTGATGATGATGATGATGTTGACGTTCCGTTGAATTGCTGGTGGCCCACTAGCGTAGTGGCATTGTTTATGATTGCATTTGGTATGGTATGGCGCATTTCAGTTGGGTTCTTCACAAGGATTCTGTCTTATTTTGTCATATTCTTATAAAGTCGTAAAATTTCGTATGAGATATGAAAGAGTTTACGACAATTGAGAGGATACGTCGACACTGAATAAGACAGCTTCTGAACACCCCGAATATATTTTCTAAGTGCACTTTATCTCTCGCTCGCTCTCTCTCCCTCTCTCTCTCTGTTGTCATTATTTCCATATTTTAAGTATATGTTAAAGAGATAAAATAAACATAACAAAGTACAGGGTGCTGTTTTTAGAAGTGTGGTTTTCAAGAAGAAGAATAAAACGCATACAATTTAATGTTATGGCCAAGAATTTAGCTTTATTATAAAGATAAGGATTTGCCATTAGGTTTTAAAAACGATTTCGGTCAAGTGACCGCCGCGGCTGGTTCGAATAAATTCCAGCCGAGAGGCCCAATTTTCGACCACTTTTTGCTGCAATTGGGGCCGTATGTCAGTAATAACGTGCCGTCTTCCAAGGCGTCAATGGTCTCGGACTTATCTGCGTAGACAAGCGACTTCACAGAACCCCACAAAAGATAGTCCAGCGGTGTTAAATCGCAAGATCTTGGAGGCTACGCCACAGGCCCACGACGTGAGATAATTCGCTCATCAAAAGTTTCCTTCAATAAATTGATTGTGATTGTTTCGTTGGCGCCGTCTTGTTGGAACCAAAGGTCGTCCACGTCAATATCCTCCAATTCACAATTCAAGCATGAAAAAGTCATTCATTAATCATGGCTCTATAGCGTTCCCCATTAACTGTAACATTATGACCGGCTTCATCTTTGTAGAAATATGGGCCAATGATTCCCTCTGCCCATAGAGCACACCAAACTTGTGACTTTTTGAGGATGTAACAGCGTCTCAACAATGGCTTGTGGGTTATGATCACTCCAAATGCGACAATTTTTCTCATTAATGTACCCATTCAACCAAAAGTGAGCTTAATCGCTGAACAAAAGGCGTCGCGTGAACCGAACCATTATTTTGGTAATAAATTTGTACGATTTGTAAACGTTGTGCAGGAGTAAGTCTATTCATTATGAAGTGGCAAACCAAACTAACCGTAAATCAAGTGACAGCTGTCAAAAAAAAACCAACTCCGAAAAAAGAATTGCCAGATTGAAAACCACACTTCTAAAAAAAACACCCTTTAGAAGAAGGGCCCCCCGATGTTTTAAATTTCAACACCATTTTCCATTCAATATTTTGTGCATGCATTGCATGCATTGTTTTTTTGAGCTGCTGTAGCAGTTTCAGCTTCATGTTCTTCTACATTCGTGCCATGTTATTTTTTATTATTTTTGCGGATTATTATTATAATTTTTTTTTAATACCTTTTTTTGTTTTGTTTTTTGTTTTACTGGGATTTATATGAAATTAGACATGCTCATGTTCATGCTCATGTAAGCTGATGTTCGCTCTCGCTGTCTCTCTCTCTCTCTCTCTCTCTCTCTCTCTCTCAAAGTGTGTTTATGTGTGAAAAACGTGCTTGAGTTTGAGTGCGAATGCGAGTGTGTATGTATAAATTTAAAATTCATGGCATAAGCATCAGATACTCGTACTCAGATACGCGTCTATGAGACATGCATGAGCTCGCTACTTGCATATCTGCATCAGCATTTATTTATTTGTTTTTCTAGCTCCGATACACGAGTGCCTTTTACGGCAAGAACAAAGGCAATAGCAACAACAACGCGCGTTGAGCAGAAAATCGTTCTCAATAAAATTAATGCAATTACATTCATATTACGGCACAATAAATCTTACATTTGCTTTCATCATTTCATCAAGCATTCATTCATTCGTTCACTTTTATGCATTTTTTATGCATTCTTTTGGTTTTTTGTTTTATGCACTTTTAGAATTCATCTCTACTCGTACTTCCTTCGATCCATGTCTGAACGAGATAGGGGAGAGGATTGTAACTTGGTCGTAATTGTAGTTTTCTTCAGCTGCCATTGCTCAACGTTTATTATTTTCTTAGCAAACCTTAAATGAGTCTGGGTAAGGACCTTCGGTAATTTTAGCTTCTACTGTAATTAATAAGTTTGTTATTTTCTGAAGAATTGGTTATTGGTCTGCAGCAGGGCACAAGCGTGCAAGCTGAAGCATTAAATATTTCATAGCAGATCACTTCTTCACATTAAATCTTTTAACGGTAGTTTACACGCGAACCAAGGTACACGCCTTACCACTATATATTATACAGTGTCGGACAATCAAATAAGAACACCTTGCACTATAAAACCTCCATTGATTTTTTTTATCGGACTGCATATGGCAAACAATTTTTATAGAGAAGAAAATGGTATGATATATACTTTATAAATTTCTAAGTGGCAACACTATATTTAAATAATTTTTGGGGATTCCCAAACAAAAAAGTTTAAGCGTAACATTCGAAGGCGGACAATCAAAAAAGAAAAGCAGACGAAAAAATTTATATTTTAAAAAGAAAACTTAAATTTGTTTATAATTTGTACTGGTAAGCATTTAAATGGTAGCATTGAGGGTGATTCAACAAATTAAATGTAAACTATTCCGTAATGTCACAGCGAAATGGGTCCAGCAAAATGGGTCGAGCAAAGCACTGTAGCAATGAGAAGCGTGATTTGGTGAAAAAACTGCGAAATGAGGGACAAAGCATTCGCCAAATGGCTAAAACTATTAGCAGATCCTCGACATTTGTCTACCAATCTTTTTTACCTCAAAAATTTCATTGCAAGAAAGGTAGGCCCCGCAAAATTACAAGTGCAGATGACAATCGCATAAAAATTTTGGCGGCACGCAATCCTTTTAAGGCAGCTGCCGCAATTAGAGACAGGAGGAGACAGGGGCTTAAATTTGTGCTCGATCAGTAAGGAGACGTTTGGGGGGGGGAAAAATGTATGGGAGAACCGCACGAAAAGTACCAATGTTGACACAAAGACATCGAAAGTATCCCATAGAGTTCGCTGAAGCGGACATTGAGTAGGATCGTTCCATTAACGCAAAAAAATGGTCTAACGTATTATGGTCAGACGGAAGCAAGGTGAATCTTGTTGGAAGTGATGGCAAACGTTGGGTTAGACGCCCGAAAAATGCAGAATTGAGGCCAAAATATATTAGGAAGACGTTGGTGGAAGAATCATGGTATGGGGATGCTTCTCTTGGTATGGTGTGGGCCCTCTCTGTTGGATAAAAGAGACGATGGGCAGATTTCTTTACGTAAACATCCTTCAGGATGATTCAGGTGATGCTTCCTTATGCTATATGGAAAAAGCCCCTGAAATGGTAAATGCAACAGCATAACGACCCAAAGCACACCTCAATCCTCGCGCGAAATTGGTTTTCCCATAATAGAATTCCCATTATGACCTGGCGTGCACAATCTCCTGACCTTAATCCAATCGAGAACTTGTGGAATATTGTCAAAGAGAAGATTGGCAGTATCAGAGCTAAAAACAAAGACGAATTGTGGCAAAGCAAGAGAGCGTGGTATTCCATACCCCAGGCTACTTGCGCGTCTCTCTCTCGGAATCAATGCGCCTAGAAGGTGTAAAGCGGTTTTAATTAACAAATGCTATTCCACAAAATATTAGCATTAGTGAACAATTTGAGACAATATTTTATAATTTTTTTTTTTAATTGTTTGTCCTTTTATGTATAACTTTAAAATTTCATTTTTTACACTGAATTGATTTTGTTTTTGTTTTAAGAAAAAATTAAACTTATGGAATAAATGAATTAAGAATAAATACCTTTTAAATTTATCATAAGCCTAGAGAAATATTATTTTAAGGTTTTTGGTTTCAGAACGAGATGTTCTTTTTAATTGTCCGACACTGTATATGGCCTTTTGCATCTATTTGCATTTAATCGGAAAAAAATGTTTCTGTCGTATTCAAATTTGTATTTCGATTCGATTTTATTTCAATTTTGCATACGTTTCTCTTGTTGTTGTTTCTGTTGTTGCTATTACATTGAATTTGCAATTCAAATCTTTTAATTTTGTGTATAGTAAGTGTAGATATGTGCATACATATACATACATACATATGTATGTATGTACGAGTATGTATGAATATGTTTGTATACATTATATAACCATTTCTTGTAAAACAAATATTACGGTTTGAGTTCAATAATTTCTGAAGCGAATTGAGAATTTTGTATGTTTGTTTTCCAGTTTCAATTTACACACAGAAACAGAAAGATTTCTTGCCTGCAATTCGACTTCATACGCGAAAACGGAAAGATGAAAACTTGCCACAATGGGAAAGTCGGTAGCCGTCCCGACGTCAAGTTTCTTCTTCGCACACTCAAAGAGTTTTTGTTTTTATCAAGGTAAGACTGCTTTTATATGATGCCTATATTCAGGCAGGATAATTGGTGCTTCTCTTTTGCTATGCTGGCTTACTTTTATGCGATGCTTGAATTCAGGCAAGTTTTTGCGTTATTATCGACAGAAAATGTTTACATAAAAAGTACGAGTGTCAGAAATAAGGCGTGAAAGACAGACAGAACACGTGTGTGTTTTTCTATTCCCCTTGCAACTCATCTGTCTCCGACAAAAAATAGATTGTACCTGAATATAGGCATCATATAAAAGCAGTCAAAAGAAAAGAAAAATATGGATCAGATATGTAACAACACTTGAGAAAAATATTTCTCTTTGAAAAACAATTAACTGTTAACTTTTTTTCGTAAAACCAAAACAGAAAGTTTTCTTTTTTTACCAATCCCATATCGACAATCAAGAAATAATCTTTGAAGAGTTTATTCCTCATCTCGAAGTAGTTTGGGTTAGTGAGAATCGAAACCATTCCAGTACAACTTTTTACAAGGAAAGTAAAATTTTCTCAATTTTTTTATTATTTTCTTAAAGTCTAAATTTGAGGTTTTTTGCCTTGACTGATATCAGAAATGATTTTGTATAAATGTAGATCCAGCATGTGGCTGAACATCAAAAACCATAAGAGCTCTTATACATATGTGAAATTATGCAGGCAGAACTAATCACACAGGGAGGATACATTATTACCCATTCATCCATATTCCTATTTACCAATCAATACATTTACAATACATTTACAATCAGTCACTTCCATATTAAAAAAATTCTTTGTACTTTAATTATTTCGTTTGCCTTGAGGTTAATTGTGAATAGGATAACTTTAGCAAATGCTCAGACGACGGATATAAGGGAAGAATTTTTTTTTTAACAAATTCCTTGTAAGTATTTTCGATATCGGATTGCAGTAAAAAAAGGTATAAGTTTGTAAATTTATAACTACACGCAAAATTAGAAAAGAGAAAAAACAAAATTTTCTACATTGCACCGGCTCTTGGCAGGCAATGGCAAACCGTAAAAATTGCCTATGAAAAGCTTTTCATTTCGCCGTTCGGATTCTGCATACCATACAATTATAGGTGCTAGTCAAATGTGTACGAATATAATACGCACAACATGAGTGGATGCGAAAAGCTGGGCCTAGGCCCTCCATGGGTTGTTGTGCCATTAAAAGAAAGAAAAAAAAACTACGCAAGCCAACCCAGCCCCCAAACCAACAAACCAACCTGTTTGACTTTACCCCAACTTTAAGATACAGTGAACACATGGGAAAGTAGCAACCTACTTTACCTTATAAACTCTTAGAACGAACAAGGTAAAAGTGAAATATCATCCTTAGAAAAATCAATTACAGCAAAATTATTTTTGCCTGTTCCTAGTAAGTATTTTCAAACATTGCTTACAATTTGACACAAAAAAAGAATTGGAGTATTCATAAGGTGTCTTATTTAGTGTCGTATTCTATCAATTGTCCGTATTCAAATGCGGCAGAATAATACACTAATGATCGCTGTGGCGTAGTGGTAGAGCGTTGGACTGTTACGCAAAGTGTCCGGGGTTCGAACCTCGACACAGGCAAAATCAAAATGTAGAAAAAACAATTTTTCTACACAGCACCACCTCGTGTCAGGCAATGGCAAACCTATAAGAGTATTCAGCATAAAACTGTAGGTCCCTTCCATTCATGTACAACTATAACACGCACAGCATGTGTAGATGCGACCTAGGCCCTGCATTGCGCAGTTGTACCAAGCTGTAAAAGAAAGAAAGAATGCACCTTGTGAATACCCCGAATGTTATCTTCTCCAGTCACTGTGAAGTGAGTAACCCTTTGCATTAAAAATCAATAAATACACTCATTTAAAAAGACATTTACTGAAATAACTTTTAAATTCTCTCCACCATTACCATTTGCAGATATGTGCTACATATTTTCCTTAAATATGCTAATTAAGCAGCAACTTGAACTGGATATATGTACTTCATTCAAGTTTCCACTTGAATGAATGCATTCTCTACATAAAAAAAATTCGAGAAAAAAAAAATACAACTCCAATTTAAGAGGAAAAAATGCATACCAAATAACGCGCTTGATTTGTTCTTTTTTTTTTTGTATTGATACATTCAACTCTCAAGGTGTACCCCTATAAATGCAGAGCATTTAGTTGAATGGAAGGAAGATTGATAGGTGGGAGAAAGAAGGAGGGAGAATCAGAGAGGGAATACAATCACACAGGACACCGATAAAGAGATAGGAAGCCATTGTGGCAAGTGTTATGCCTTTACCACAATGAACTTCAGTTTATCAGTGTCGACTACGACCACATGTAGCGCCAAAGTCAAAGCTTTTCGATTCCACTCATGTTGTGCGTGTTATGTTTTGTACATGAATGGAAGGGACCTACAGTTTTATGCCGAATCCGAACGGCGAATTGAAAAACTTTTCATAGGCAATTTTTACTCTTGTAGGTTTGCCATTGCCTGCCAAGAGCTGGTGCCGTGTATAAATTTTGTTGTTGTTGCTTTTTTTTTTTGCCTGTGCCGAGAATCAAACCTTTGACACTCTGCGTAACAGTCCAACGCACTACCGCTACGCTACAGCGACCATACATACCATATGTTAAATTGACAATTAAATACACACTGTAAAAGCTTTAAAAAAAAAGCACCGAATTGTATGCGCATTTGAGGAGGCAACACTGTGTGACAATTAAAGAAAGCAAATCCACTGCATAAAAAACAAAAAACAAATATAGCGTTGTCACACAAACAAGTAGAAACTACGTTCCTATCAAACAAATTGCGACGCCATTTTGGCCCATTGCCTTCAATGTTGACATATAATTGTCAATCTAAATTTTAAGATTTTATAAAAACTTATGAAGCGTAAAGGAAAACTGTAAGCTGAAACCTAATGAGATTTAAATTAAAAAGAAGAAATCATCTACCGCCAATAAAAAAAGACAAAACGTGAGAAATATTTTATATTGAAACACAAAAATCTAATAAATAAAACCGAAAAATAATTAATTGTTTTTTATGATTCCAAAAAGCCCAAAATAAAACTGACCCCAAAGCACGTGTTGAGCTAAAATTCAACTTCCACACGCACACACTTGATGCACACATGCTGCGGGTTTTACCTTTAAGTTAAGTGTTTTAAGGTGACCAGATAGCCTGTCCTCGTGTCAAATTCTGCATACCTACGCGCGACTCTCTCACACGCTCTCCTGCTGTTCGCTGAGTTTATGGCGTCTATTTTAATATTTTTTAAATTTCTTATAAATATGCATAATTTTTTATAGTTGCGTTTGTAGGTTTTCACTCCATCATATTTTTTTTAATGAAATTTGAGCCAACTGTCTTTTTAATAAGCAATCTGAAATGTGTGTCTCCCTTCATTAAAAAAAATTAAATTCAAGACATCAAAAAAGAAAAAAGACACAAAAATTAATAGGCAGAAACTTCATCATAGTTTTTGTGCGTTTTATTTACGTGCCGCGGGAACGGCGAGGGACAGAACGAGGGTCATTATTACATATATGACATTTGCGGGCTCGATTGTTGCTGTTGCTGCTGGGTTGTAAACTGGCATTATTGTCATCTAAATGAGCTGACAACTTCCACAGCAACAACAACAACTTAGTTTACTACTACTACACTCATCAAATATGTTACTGCCCTTCTGCCTGTTTTCTATCAGCGGGAAGTTTCTCATTAATTTATGAAAAGAAAGAAAAGGAAAAAGCAAATAATCAAAGTGAAGCATGCAACAAAAGAAAATCTCTTCACTTTATCAAAATCGTTAAATATTAAAAAATTTTATTTTACTGATTTGTTCTTTATAATTTTATTGCCTCTTAATTTTTGTGTCTTTCAAGCGTTCACAATATTCTGTCGACAGAAAAACATCCTTTCCCATTTTTCGTATATTTTTTGCTCTCTATGTCGTTGGTAAATTTGTTTGTCTGTTTGTTAATTGACATTTTGATTGAACTTTTCGCTTGCTTCTTTCTCATGCACTCATTCACTCAGTTGTCAATTATTTGTCAGTCAGTCAGTCAAATATTGGGAGCATTTTCTCATTTAACTGCTTCTATTTCTTTTACAATAATTGTCGTTTTTAATTTGAATTCGGATGAATCAATTTAAAATATTTAAACATTTAGAGAGATGTGAACTATGTCTTTTTTTTATAACTTTGCAGTAATTATCTTAAATTGTCTTTTTTGCTTGCCTGTAGGTCTTCGTTTAAAATGATATTAACAACAAATGAATCATGAAATCATGACTTCTGAATTATACCTTTGCAAATTGTGTACATAAGTATGTAAGCTGTTTTCTTCGAGGAGTTAGAAGAGTGACGGCCATTGTGTGTAAAAATTATTTTGCTACATAATATGTATGTAATACTGAGGCAACCACAACTGAACAGCTTTTCACTTGAAAATCAGACTAAGATCTCTAGTCTGGAAATCAGACCAGTAGCACATAACAGATCTGACCAAAGACCAGACTGAAGAACAGACCAACGACCAGACCAAAGACCAGACCAAAGTCCAGACCAAAGACCAGACCAAAATCCAGACCAAAGATCAGACCAAAGACGAGACCAAAGACCAGACCAAAGACCAGACCAAAGTCCAGACCAAAGACCAGACCAAAGTCCAGACCAAAGACCAGACCAAAAACCAGACCAAAGACCAGACCAAAGACCAGACCAAAGATCAGACCAAAAACCAGACCAAAGATCAGACCAAAGATCAGACCAAAGACCAGACCAAAGACCAGACCAAAGACCAGACCAAAAACCAGACCAAAGACCAGACCAAAGACCAGACCAGACCAAAGACCAGACCAAAGACCAGACCAAAGACCAGACCAAAGACCAGACCAAAGACCAGACCAAAGACCAGACCAAAGACCAGACCAAAGACCAGACCAAAGACCAGACCAAAGATCAGACCAAAGATCAGACCAAAAACCAGACCAAAGATCAGACCAAAGACCAGACCAAAGACCAGACCAAACACCAGACCAAAGACCAGACCAAAGACAAGAACAAAGACCAGACCAAAGACCAGACCAAAGACCAGACCAAAGACGAGACCCAAGACCAGACCTTTCAAAGCGTTCCTTCACTGGCTTCACATATTCATTTACATATATGCTAGTGCGACCTAATTCCGTTTTAACAGTACTCCTTGCATTCAGGTTACAGGTACATAATTTGAGCAGATGTTTCTTTATAAATTAAATAAAGAATAAAAAAAAAATCATCAAAGCGCCATAAAATTTAATGTAAACTATTGATTGAAGAATTTAAAAACAAAAAACATTTACTGATCTACTACTTACTACCCACCGATGAGTGCCCAACTGCTGCCAATTGGTATCATAAAGTATCCCCTACTCGTTATGTTGACCTCTTTTTAAATTAAGCTGACCCCTTTCTCACTGCTTTCCTTTTCACAGCCTAAATGTTGCCCGGCCAATATTTACAGTAAGTTGAGTCAAATGAAATAAACTTTTATTTACAACAAATATGGTAATAAAAATTTCAGCTTGTTATACAAAATATTTATGCGATAAAAATCTAATCGTAAATATGTAAGTAAACATGCGAAAAACATAAAGCATGTCACGTCCACTCGCTCTCCCCCACCAACACTCGCGGGTCCATTTGATAAAATGTCAAACAAAACAGAAAAACAGAAAAACCACACAAAGAACAACAACAACAACAACAGCAACAAATAAAGTGGCAACCTGGAAGCACAAACACACGCCTTTGATGCACACGCGGAAGCCATAAAAAAATAATGCAACACAAAAGCTAAAAAACACTTTCTTGAAAACTTAGCTATAATAAAAATGCACCCTTTCTGTTTCAGTTTCTGTTTCTTTTTTTGTTTTTGCAAACTAAAAAGCGAAAGGGAAATGCAAATGTTTTTCAATGCAGCTTAAAGTTTTGCAATTGTTTGAAGTTAAACAGAAAAAGGAAAAAACAAAACAAAAGCTACAAATTTTTATATTATTTCAAATTACGGGTAATACCACAATGGGGCATGCCGCGGTAATGCATTTACTATGTGCTGCGGCATTAAAATTTAACTTTAACCTTGCGAATCAATACATAAACGCAAAAACACAGCGCCGCCATCAGTAAACTTAACTTACACAGAGAAACGTGTTAGCTTAACCTGAGCTAAATAGTTGTACCGCTATGCGGCGGTGCACGCACACACTCACTCGCTTATAGTGTCTAGTACATGCACCTCCACACTTAGTCTCTTTTGAAGCAGCAACAGCAACAGCAACAGCAGCAGCAATGTGCACGACACATGCTCGTAATTTGTTCGCACCTGGATGCAAGGTATACAAATTTAAAACGAGCCGAGCTGCGCTTAGCTGCGTTGAGCCGAAGCTAAAATCGCCGATTGATTGTCAGGCGGGTCGAATTGCAGCACGAAACGACATTTACTATAAAACAACAATGTGAACAACAGGAAAGTGAATGGAATAATTCCCAAAAGTACCGCTAAGGGTTAAAAACAGTTAAACAGCGTTAGCTGTTGTTGCTTGCTCGTTTCTTTCACTTATATTTCGGGAGGGTTTCGATTTCGTGTAAAATTTCGTTGGGCACGTGTTCAGAGTTCCATACATACACACATACACTTATACTAAGTACATATACCAAATGTACGAGTATGTACATATGAACATGTGTATGTATATGTATATGTGTATGTGTATGGTATGTATGTATTATCACAATATTTTGTATAGCATTTATATCAATTCGTAAGTAAGGGGCGTTCGTTCATTCCTTCCTTGTTTTTTTGTATTTCGGTTTTATTTTTTGCTCAAAGGATAATACTAAAGGATAACGAGCGCATAAGCAATGCAGCAAATTAGCGCGAGATTGCTGAAAAGCAAAAACAACAATTTTACAAATGTTTGCATATAAATTCCTATTAGGAAAATCCGCTTTATTAAGAAGGGCATGCCCGAGCTACAGCAGCAGCAGCAGCAGCAGCAGCTACATTTACGCTAATGTTGCGTGGGCAATTCGTTCTTTTTTCTCTCATGCATGTATTTTTTATTTCTTTTTTTTCTTCGTTTTGTGGGTGCTATTAAAGGATATTATGTAAATTGGTAAATTTATTTCCTTTTGTTGTTGAAATAAATTGTTGTAAGCATTTGTTAAATGCACATTTGATGAACTCTCGTAAAAGTAAAAATGCAAAGAAATAAAAGAATTGTGAATACTATAAAAACATGCATGGGTAAGGGAAGGGGGCTGACTTAGGCTACCAACCTACGTACCTAGTGATGTATACAATATAATAAAAAGTCAATTGATATTTACAGCTGCTGGTAAATCGGTTCTAGTGTCAAGTTGCTGAGGAGAGGAAGGGAAAGAATCGATTACTAAATGCGATATTCTCCCGCACTTATAGATATGGTACTTTTGCTTTCATTTGGTTGACTCTTTACCAATAAATGGACTAAACCATATTTGGTTAAGATTAAAGCCCTGAAACGATTTTAAATTGGATCAAATGATGACAAGTGCTTATGTGAGTAAAGACGCTTGGTAAGATTTTGGAATTGGGGTTGAATATTCTTACTGATTCCATACAAAGCCAATGTCTGGACAAATGTTGAATAAGTTGTCATTGATCTGACAGAAAATTGCATAAAGCGGGGATATATCGATTTTTTTTCACTCTGTACCAACACCAATGAGTGGGGACAGAACGATAAGGAAAGGGAAGCATAAATGTTAACCTTTACATGCTCATGAATTCCGATTATTTGTGATTTGTACTTATCTAAAGTACTTTTCGTGACACAGAAGGTGAAGCTAGTATTTTCTTCTACTACATATAAGTATTTTCCACTAGGTACTAGTTCTCATTGATCTTTTAATAATTTCAAATTACTTTTGTGCTAAAGGCACATATATGCTATAAGGTGCAGCTTATATTTCTTGATAACATTTTTATATTTTTTTCTTTAAAACAATTTCTCAGCGGTGGCTTTACTATTATTTTTTACTAGTGTTTTTCAGTAATATTTTAAAATATTTGTCACTGGCAAACATTTGTGTAAACATTTTCAGACAAAAAAATTTTGTTTTCCCATAGTATAATTACTTATTGCTTGTGGGGGTTGGGAGGGGCAAATTATCAATTTTTGAAAATAAAACTATATTGTTAACACTGTCCAAGATAAAAATATCGGCAATGGTTTTGATGGCTCATATTACCTAATTTGGGCACAAGGAATACCATGTTGTTTTTTTTTTGTGCAAATGAAAAACTGTTTTAATCTACATCAATTTTAAATTTAACTTATGATATTTTCAACAAGAAAGGACTGAAAGCCCCCCTTGAATCCGCTAGTTTATTGTATCATTGTTAATAGAAGCTAAGAATTCGATTTACATAGGTTCGTTTAAATGCTGAAGCATCGGAGAAACTGTGTAAATTCAGAGGCGTAGGTAGGAATTGTATGTTTTATGGAAATTTTTTCATTATACCTAATCAATTTAGACTTTTCTCGAGATATGCAGTTTTGAAAATTTAAGGACAACTGTCGTTGATTTCTCACAACACAGAAGTGATCTGTAAACGTGGAGGTGATCATTTATTTATGTTTAATTACTTATTTTCCTAATTTTGGCAAGTTCGTATTGTTAGAGTTTATCTGTGGCTTAATGAACCTTAATTTTGCCAGAGAGAAGAACAACAATGTATGTAGAACAGGAAGATCAGACGATAGTTTTGGAATCCTCCACGGTTTCTCATCAATAATCTTTGTGGACTCACCAATACCCAGCAATGAAAACTTGCCAAAAATGTGATCGTATGCAGTTTATCTGTCTCAAATATGCAAGGTCTCTGGGTGTGACTTTACACGAAACTGTTTCTGAAGCTATGATAGCATAGATCACCAGCGGAGCCAGAGATAAGTGAAGTGGAAAGCTTATAATTTTAAATTTAACTTCTGATATTTTCAACAAGAAAGGACTGAAAGCCTCCCTTGAATCCGCTAGTTTATTGTATCATTGTTAATAGAAGCTAAGAATTCGATTTACATAGGTTCGTTTAAATGCTGAAGCATCGGAGAAACTGTGTAAATTCAGAAGCGTAGGTAGGAATTGTATGTTTTATGAAAATTTTTTCATTATACCTAATCAATTTAGACTTTTCTCGAGATATGCAGTTTTGAAAATTTAAGGACAACTATCATTGATTTCTCACAACACAGAAGTGATCTGTAAACGTGGAGGTGATCATTTAATTATTTATTTTCCTAAGTTTGGCAAGTTCGTATTGTTAGAGTTTATCTGTGGCTTAATGAACCTTAATTTAGCCAGAGAGAGAATAACAACAATGTATGTAGAACAGGGAGATTAGTCAATCGTTTCGGAACCCTCCACGGTTTCTCATCAATAATCTTTGTGGACTCACCAATACCCAGCAATGAAAACTTGCCAAAAATGTGATCGTATGCAGTTTATCTGTTTCAAATATGCAAGTTCTCTGGGTGTGACTTTACACGAAACTGTTTCTGAAAGATTAAGCAAGATCACTAGCTATGATAGCATAGATCACCAGCGGAGCCAGAGATAAGTGAAGTGGAAAGCTTATAAATTTAAATTTAACTTATGATATTTTCAACAGGATAGGACTGAAAGCCCCCCTTGAATCCGCTAGTTTATTGTAGCATTGTTAATAGAAGCTAAGAATTCGATTTACATAGGTTCGTTTAAATGCTGAAGCATTGGAGAAACTGTGTAAATTATTAGATATACATTTTTTAATTCCTAATATTCAAATTTGTACTTATAAAGTTTTCAGCACAAAGTTTTTCCTTGATTGTTTATTAATTTCCAGTGATCTTTTCTCTCTGTTATATAAAATAAAAGTGTTTTGTACGTGACCTTTTACATATTTCTAAACTATGTTCTATTGACTTTTCCCCCTAATTGTTTGCTAAAGTGACATTGACTATTTTTCTCCAAATTACTAAGTAGAAAGTTTACATAATTCCCATCATTTGTGGGTGTTACGGATATAAACCAATGGTAACCAATGCTGTAATGATAAGATTAGCTTTTTGGGCTGTCGACAAGGGCATTGCTGAGCGATGTTTCTGTTCGCGTAACAGAAACTATCCTAGACTTCGTTGGAACAATCAGCTACTAGGAGACTTGGAGACTTGATTTGTTCTCTACGAAAATTCATGAAATTCATCTTTTAAATTCTACAAATCTGAGTCGCATTCATTTATTTTTCCGGTAAAAAGTAAAATATACATTTTTATGTATAGTAAGTGTGTACTTTTAATTACATATTTCAATACAAATACTCGAATAAATGCATTATAAAATTAATAATATCAATAAAAATGTTACCTGCTTGAATGATTGGGTTCATGTGCAAATGGTTCGGCATAAATATTTCTCACTGGCGGTACACGTCTCGGCAATGGAGGCGGTACAGGATTATAACCATCCATGATGGTATCACAATCGGAGTATTTCATAGATTTCATAGTCATTTTGGCTTAAGTGTTTTTGTCCTGTGTTCGTTTTTCAATATTTCAATATTTTATTTCTGAATGTGAGCAGAATACAAAAAAAAACAAAAATATGTTGCACACTCACTTTATGCAAGCAATACTTTTATATTCAATTATTAATTTATTTATTCATTAATTTTTGTTTTTTGTTTTCTCATTAATGAAAGAAAATTATTTTTAATTTTGTTGTTGTTCTTTGTTTTTTTGTTTTGTTCTGTAATTATTTGAGTGTGAGTGTGTGTGTTGTTTAAAAGTCTTTACTTCATTTATTTCACGTGAAATACATTAAAAATAAAACTTTTGCATTATCAATAATTAATTGTAGGAAATGCATGATATTTGGTTGCATGTGGCAGTGGCTGCTGCAACATGCTGTTGTTTATATTGTATACTTTATATCAATAATGCTGAATTGCATATGTGTTGGTTGGTTGCTGGTGTGAGTGTGAGTGTGAGTGATATCCTTTTATATTATTTATTTATATATTTATTTTTCTTTTCGCTGCATACATTTTTAAACGTTAAAAACGCTGACAGCAGAATTTCCATTTCGTTTCACGCGTTTCGCGTTTCGCTCGCGCTTCGAATTTGCGTTTTACGTTTTATCGTTTGCGTTTGCGTTTGCGTTTGCGTTAACGAAAACGTTAACGTCTGCTTGCTTTACGCTTCGTCGTATCCTTCGTTAGTGGCGCACCGCCTGCGTTTGTTTGTGTTTTCGCCTCTTATTGTTGTCGTGGACTTATTGTGCTTATTGTCCCCATTTAACCGCATCGTTCGGAAACATTTCAATTTAATTGAAAGTAAACATTTTCATCAATGTCGTCGCTGAGGCTTGGGCTGGCGAAAAAGTAGAGAAGGAAAACACCGAAGAGGCAGCAGCATTGTTGAGAGATTTTTCGTACAAATTTATACTTAATTTTATTTATTTATTTTTTTCTGTTAAATATTACATTTGTTGTGATCTGGAATTTTGCGTTTGTTTTATTTTATTTTATTTCATATTTAAGTATTTATTTTTTTTTTTTCGTTTGATATTTTCTTATGGGTTTTACATAATACCAAAAGTTTTTTTTCTTCTTCTTTTACGTTTTCAGTATGTGTTGGCCTAGAAAAGAAAATTAAAATTTTTTCAAGTTAACATACATAAATTTTTGATTAAAAGAATTTTGGAATTTTGTTTGTTGAACGCCTCATTTCAGCGGATTTTCTCTAGCTTTTCTTTTATTACAGCTAGATACTTAGATTCGTAGCGGCTGTGGTTCTTGTTGGTTGTTGTGATTAAAGCTGTCAGCTATTTCCTTTCATTAAGGCACGAAATCTGTCCGAATGTTGTATGCACAATGTTAACTTGTCTGCATTTAAATTTCGGCCACCTACTGTTGCGTGTCGTTAGAGCATAATTTTTCGTTTTTCTTAAAGGTTATGTGGCGTTCGTTGGTTTTTTACTTTTAGCTTTTATTTTTTGTACAATCATTTCTAATGAACACTCGAAATTAAAGCAGAAAATTTATTAATAAATTTTGTGAAATTAGCTTTTTCTTATTTATAATATCAAAAACAAAATAAAAAACAAAAATTTTGTAAGAAAAAATACTCAATCAAAATTTAAGTGAATTGTGCTTCATCATGAAAGCATGAAACATCGTCAGTGTCGCCGTCGCCATCGCCATCGCCGCCAACATCTTTAATATTTTATTGTAAATTTTTTCAGACAAGTATTCACTAATTAAACGCTAAAAAAATCCAATGAAATTTTTAAATTGCATTCATTTAGCTTGAATTTTTCCATTTTAATCAGTTGGTAATTAATGAATTAGTGCGTAATGACTTTAAATTAATCGAAATTAATCAAAACTTCAAAGTAGGTACATAAACGGAATCTTGAAAGTATAATACGAATTAAATTGTATGAGTCACTATTAGACCAGAGAAGAGATGAGACAACAGCGCAGATACCAAGGGCCAGATAAGCGACATGATCCGAGTTCAGATCAGAGAACACACAAGACCGAAGCATAATCCAAATTATAGACTAAAAATGGGACCTGAACAGAGTCTATAAAATTAACCAAAAGATTTTATTAGAAATCAAATAATCTGATAAAATTCTTAAGATTATAATCAAAATCAGAGACTAGGCCAGGAAAAAGAAAATAGTTGAGTGAATCCTTGACGACGAAAACATATACCAGAATGTATCAGAAACCAGACTAAAAATGCTATCTTCATATCAGAATTCAGACTAAAAATTTTATCATCAGATCAGAAATCAAAACAGAGCCTAGACTAGATCAGAACCCAGAAATCATAACGAAACTGGATCAGAGTATTAAGAAGTCAGTCCTCATATCAGAGAACAGAATTATTCAGACACCACTAGATCAATTATAAAATTGCAGACTAAATCATAAACCAAATTAGAGACCAGAGGAATCCAATCTGACTTAACCAGATGAGAGACCAAACCGAAGCTAGAGAACGGAACGGAAGGGATCACAGAGCATAACCAGAAATCAGACCAGAAACTATATAGATTATAAACCAGATAAATATGTATACCAGATAAGCCAGTAATCATACCGGAACAGATCAGAGACCACACCAGAACTTAAATCCAAGACCATACCATACACAACAAAAGAAAAATTCAAACTGAACCGACAAAGCAGGTCAGAAACATGACAAGAAATCAGCTAAAACATAAATCAGTTCAGAGATCAGAAGCCAGGCATGAAATTAAAACGGAAACTAAATCATAGACTTGGATTATTAAATCTAAGATCAGAGACTAATTCAGAGAATAGAGCAGCTAAGAGACCAAATTGATCTACATAAGTAGTTTTTGAGTGGTTGCTGTGGCGTAGTGGTAGTGCGTTGGACTGCTGCGCAGAGTGTCCGGGGTTCGAATCTCGGCACAGGCAAAATCAAAAAGTAGAAAAAATAATTTTTCTACATGGCACCACCTCTTGGCAGGCAATGGCAAACCTACAAGAGTAAAAATTGCTATGAAAAGCTTTTCACTTCGCCGTTCGGATTCGGCATTAAACTGTAGGTCCCTTCCATTCATGTACAAATATAACCCGCACAACATGAGTGAATGCGAAAAGCTCGGCCTAGGCCCTCCATGGGCTGTTGTGCCATTAAAAAGTAAAAAAGTAGTTTTTGATGAGAGACCATCAGCGACCAGACCAGAAATCAAACTCAATATCAGATTAGAAATCAAATCAGAGATCAGAAAAATCAGATCCAATACCAATATATGACTAAAGACAAGAATAGAGACCAGTCCATTGAGAAGACCAGAGAGAGACTTGGAAAAATAAATGTCAGATCAGAAACCAAATAATTAGATAGATACCTCAGATCAATGACCAAATCAAATATAAATCAGGGACCAAAACAGATCAGAAACCAGAAATTCATTTAGTTAGACCAGATATATTATAGTCTAAATCAGAGACCAACCCCCCGAAATTTGATCTAAGATCATATCTGAGTCATAGGAATTCAGATTCCCCAGATTACAAACTAAACCAAAGACCGGAATAGATCAGAGAACAGGTCATAAATCAGATCAAAGATCAGAAATCAAATCTGAGATCAAATTAAAGACCAAACCGGCTGACAACCATAAAAGAAAATTATGGCAAATCAGTTCACTTTTAAAATGGGAATCACTTTCATGAGTCCGAAATCGTTGATTTTGTCATAGTTGCTATATACTTCATACCTTAGAGAGGCAATGTTTGTTTTGGGAGTTATTAGAGTTTAACACATAATCTGATAATGGGATAAAGAGAAAGCTTGAAATTTATAGATTTTTTCTAGATTGTTGAGCTCTACCTAAACATTATATAAGTATAAGGAAAAGTTTGCGAAAAGTTCGGCCTAGGCCCTCCATGGGCTGTTGTGCCATTAAAAGTAAAGTAAAGTAAAGTAAGGAATTAATTTTCATTTTTATTCTGTGAAACTTTTCTGTTAGATTGATTTCTTGTAATATAAATTAAATGCTAGAGGAAAAGGTCATTTAGATTAACTTTGGAAATTAATGGCTATGTTAATTACTATGGCACTTGTAATGCCGAAATGTAATCCTCCGGAGAAAGTGAAAGGAGAGGACGAAGGTGGTTTTCTTCGGCCGCAATCTGATGTAACTATAAAACAGAAGTTCGATGCAAAATTTACACCTTTATTTTAAAATTTAAAAAAAATCAGAAAAACAGGGAAGTAAAATGGGAAGTTCAGATAGACAAAGACTTATTATTATTTTTCGAAAATAGGTAAGAAAATTTAAAATATTGTATAATTAAAATTATAATTACTTATGACAAGTCTGCATAATTTTGGATCCGGCATAGATCAAAGCATTGAAATAGCTTTTTAACATGAAATAAATGGCAAAGAATTATATTCATCAGCAAAGTAGGCGTGAGCGTGCAAATAGCGAGAATAGGCAGGTACTGACTAGTAGCACGAATTGCTGATGGATTAAAAATTATTTTTATTAAAAAGATATGCCGAAAACTCCTTTTACATATCGCTATTGTTTTAGTGACATTCAATTTCAAAAGAATTTCACAGATTTAAGAGATTTTTTAATAGCTTTAAGTGTTTCTAAGCAGTAATAATTTGACTACAATTCGACACACATACATGGAAACTTAACTACGTATGTAAAAACAAATTAAATTCAATTATGCCGATATCATAACCAATAGTGAAATTTTCAATGAGCAACAACACCAAAAATAAAAAAATATATAGAAAAAAACATTACACAAATCACCTTTAATCAATACACCAAACACAGCAAAGTCGAATATTCCCACCCAAGTTGTGTTGCCCATGATATTGTTCGTATGTATATATTTTTTGTAACAAATCGTCTAAATTTATGACGAGTCATCGTCTAATATTAAAAAGAAACAATATAAAAGACAAAAATAAAAAAAAAACAAAAAAAAAACAAAACTGATTCAATAATAAAATCAAACCATCATTGGATGTTGGGATACGATATGAATTTATACCATAATTTCATAATGTAATCGCATTTATTGTGTTGCTGTTGTTGTGGCTGTTATGTATAGCTGGAAGATTGGATTATGTGGCATCTTATGGATTTTCATTCATTTTGAAATTTAATTTATGATAAAGCAAAAAAAGACGATGAAAACCGAAAATGTAGCATAGCTTCATAGCATCACCACCGCTGCCACCACTACCACTACAAGTGGCCAACCACTTCAGCCGTCCAGCAACAACAACAACAACTAGAGACAAAGCCTTAACCAAACTAGAAATATTAACAGCAGCAAACGAAAAAAGCATCCATGAAATGAATACACTACATACATATATAAAAAGCGCGGAAGAAAAACCTCAAACGTAATTCTTGTAATTGCAGAGGCTGCCTGCCTGCTTCAAACATGATCGCACAAAAGCCTTTGGGGATTTTCAAAGCAATAACAAAAACAAGCAACTAGAGACAAAAGTTCCAACACAGCACAGCACAGCACAGCAGAATTTTAGAGAATTTCACATATCAAAACTGGAAGGAAAAAAAAATATTTGCTTTTCAAAGTACATTGAGCCAAAGTGCAAAAACCAAAACTAAAATAGAAAAAAAAAAATAATAATAAAAATCGGAATTGCGAAAAGGTTTGAAGAAAATAAAAAACTTTATTATTAAACAAGTGTTCTCGTACTTATGATGCTACATGCTTCTCGATGTTGTTGTCTTGATATTGATGATAATAATGTTGGGGATGATGATTATGATGATAATGACGATGGTGATGGTATCTCCATAGCCTCTACTCACACTCTACTCACATTCTACTCACACATTATGGTGGCCACACCTTCGCTAAAGTACAATACATACCTACAAAGTACAAGTATCACACAAGCGTGTAATTTTATGAACATTTCTTGTAATATTCGTTGCTGATACCCTAATCTCAACAGGCATTAGATGAAGTACCTAAACATTTACAGAAGATTTGAAGGAGTTATAATAAAAATATAGAAAAATTCTTTTGTAGGTTTAAAAAAATCAGTAAGTGTTGGTTGATTGTTTTCGACTACTCATATGGTATCTGCTTAGGTAGAACAAAAATCATCGACCCTGTTAATTAAGTAAGCTGAAAGATTATGTTATAGACACACATCTATAAGTCAGTACCATACTCGTTACAAAAGTTGAAACGAAAATCATTATTGTGAACTTCATTTATACTCGTACAGAACTTTGCCGCTTGTAACGAAACTTATGGATAAAGTAAAATGATTTGAATGGAATTGGACAGATCTAAAATGGGGGTTAAGGTAACCTAAAAATGGTACGATAAAGTAGGTTGAGGAAAATATAAAGCTCCTCAAAACAATTAGTCTAAATGGGGCAGAGTTAGAATTTTTGAGGGAAATATATTTTTTGGAATCACTACTCTGGAAAACTTATCACTTTTACTTTACTTTTAATGGCACAAAAGCCCATGGAGGGCCTAGGCCGAGCTTTTTCGCATCCACTCATGTTGTGCGTGTTATATTTGTACATGAATGGAAGGGACGTACAGTTTAATGCCGAATCCGAACGGCGAAGTGAAAAGCTTTTCATGGCAATTTTGACTCTTGTAGGTTTGCCATTGCCTGCCAAGAGGTGGTGCCGTGTAGAAATATTATTTTTTATACTTATTGACTTTGCCTGTGCCGAGATTCGAACCCCGGCCATTCTGCGTATGGATTCTACGTCACAGCAACCACTTATCACAATGAAATAAAAAATTTAAATCAAATCTTATATTATTTATCCTGTAGATCGATCGCAAAAAGAAGTTATGGCTCGATCGATATAAGATGGATGTACGTCCTATAAATATTTATGGATTATTAGTCTGGGTGGAAATAACAAGCCAACATGCCGTAATCGAAGGGCTCAATAAGCTGCAGAGATTGTCAGATTGGCCTGTGTGGGCAGAATAAGTATTTAGTAGAGTAACTAGCCAGGCGAACTTGCATAACGGCATCCATTGAAATTCTTTTGGAACCAACTCCTTTCCTAAACAAAGACAAAAATATCACGGTAAGAAGATGATTAAGCCTGAAAGAAGGTTCTTCTTGAAAGACATTACCCCGAAATTGCTAAACCAAAGGACAAAAAGAACCAAATTTTTATTTTGTACAACGATTTAAAATTGTATTTAACAACAACAATAAATGTGAAGGTATTTCTGAAACATACAAGACAACCCAGTATACATGGTATACAGATGGTTCCCTAACTGATAAAACAACCATAGCAGAGCTGGGGATTAAATACTATTAGATAATGGGTAGATGATAAGCTAGCTGATGAATTTGAGCATATTTCAAATCACTTCTTTATCATACTTCATTCGATACTAGTCGGCAGTCCGGTGGATATCAAGGCACTCAAATCTGACCAGGTTTCGATAAAACTAGTGAAGGATTGCCTTGATGAACTCGAGTTTTTATCATGTGGTCTTCGGGACATACTAGATTTGAAGACAATAATGTGCCTTTGACAAAGAATAGTCTGAGAATCATCACAGAAATTCTAAGAGAGGAGAACGCTAGGTAAAAACCTCTGTTCCGAACTACATGATTTAGTGTTCAAATATA
>OY282449.1:109781288-109811868 GCA_958295655.1 Palloptera scutellata | reverse complement strand
AGGTGAAAGAATCTGGGAAGCATTTACCATTTAACCACTTGGGCTTTACTAGAACTCCAATCCGCTTGGTTAGAGAAAATCTTTTTATGATGACCCAAAGTAAATTCGTAAGGTTCTTAGTTCAATTAACATTTGTCGGACAAAGTTGCGATGGTATTGAAAAAAAAACACCCATTGCACTAACTAAATCAACTTCTCCATAGCAGATTTTTATTTCGGAAAACCATTTTTAAGTACTCATTGTCATCACAGAAAGAAACACATATTTTACATTATAGTATAAAACACTGAGTTCAAAGAACTTTAAATATGTTCATACTAAGTAAAATGATTAATATTTACTGGAAAAAAATTTGCTTACAAAATATCATTTCCGAGCGATAACAATAAAGTAGCTCAGAACAAAAACAAACAAATAAAAAATGACTAAAAATGGTCAAAAAGAAATCATGTCAACATTTTGCATTAACTTGAATCGAGATTAAATAAAACTCGCATAAAAACAAGCAACATCCAGCGATGCAACAACTGTAGAACGCTTAGGCATTTATGGTACTTCTATACAAGTTTACTACTTTGTACAATTTAGTGTAGGTTGCTGCCTGCAAAAGCCAGGAACACATAAAAAAGCGAAAAAAAAAACCAAAAAAATAGGTAGTAAAATCTGAAAAGCAACAAGCGAAAATGTTAATGCTCAGTGAGTGTACGAGATGCTGCTGCTGTTCCTGAATAGATGCCACATATTTCAAGGTGCACACGCACACTGACACTCACATGTGGTATGAGTAGAGCCTCCAAAATGCAGTATGCTGCTTGCATCATGCTGGCTCATAAACAAGCGCCTAAGTAAAGTACGTGGCACTTCAGCAGAGCAATAATAATAATGACAAGAAAAAAAGGTGGTACTCAAAAACTTGCTAAATCGCTTATATTACTACTACATTCTCTACATACATGAAGTTCCATAGATGTGAAAAAGCATTTATCTGGTGTTTTTTCCTTTTTTTTTTGTTTTTTAATTTTGCTTGGATTTTGCATTTATTTACCGATGGATGGAGAAAAAAAAAGTAGTCTAGCAGCTTATTTGTTTGCTTGTTGGCTTGTCGCTGAGATTAGCTTTTGTGAATTTAATAATAAAAGGTTTTACTGTATGCAGTAGGTTGAGTTTTGATGTAACTGCGCCAGCTACAACTACAAAATTTAACAACATTACATTAACTGTTGCTGCTGCTGCTGCTGCTGCTGCTTTGCAGTCACACCTTCTCCATTGACTCTTTAATGGTACCTATTCTTTTTCATATTAATTTTTATACAATATTAATATTTTATAGGTAGATTCTCATATGGTTTACATTTTTTCAGTTTTAATTTTTATGGATATGATTTTAGTTGTTATGACATATCAACTATTCAAATGCTAAGTTGTATTTTCGAGTAAAACCCTGCTATTGAAAGGTGTGTTCCTAATGTCTTTAGCTGTGAAAGTTTTCTGTTATTGTCTGTTGTTGTTGTTTTAGTGTCTATCTAGGGACACACTTAGGCCATAACAGACCATTATAATACCGCATAGTTTTACCTACTTTGTTGTTGTTTTAGTGTCTATCTAGGGACACACTTAGGCCATAACAGACCATTATAATACCGCATAGTTTTACCTACTTACTTTACTTTACTTTTACTGGCACAACAGCCCATGGAGGGCCTAGGCCGAGCTTTTCGCATCCACTCATGTTGTGCGTGTCATATTTGTACATGAATGGAAGGGACCTACAGTTTTATGCCGAATCCGAACGGAGAAGTGTAAGCTTTTCATAGCAATTACCTACAGTATATATAATACCGGTTCCGAACGTCACGAGGTGGCAATTTGTTATCTTTGTGGTGCGCTACCCACTGGACTATCGAGGTTTTCGTTCCTGAATGAATTTGTTTGAATTGCCACCAGCTTTATCTTCCAAATCTATAATGCTTAATGGTTCTAAACCGTATTTGGGGCAAAAAAAATTAAGTCAAATCTGTTCAAGACAAATAACTACGATCCAAGGATTTCAAGCTCACAATGAATGAGATATTTTCAATTTAGGAAATCTATAGTTAGAGCATCTGATTCAGGACTTTAGAATTCCTCAGGTAATTTACTCCGAAATTATATGAATTGTCGTACAGGACTCACTCAAAACTATTCGTTTTGCCGAAATTCTGAAGGATTAATTTATTTTTTAAAAAAATATTAGTTTTTGCTTGAAATTTAAGCTTTTCTTTGCCTTTTAAATTATTGGTAAATTTACCACTTTTAAATTTTATCATCAATCCCATAGACTTCACATAAATTTCTTCTTACTTTCTCATCATGTTTTTTATAAGAAAATGAGGAAACATAGAAAACTACTCTAATACTTAAGTAGATTTTTTTTCAGCTAAACACAGGTTTCTTTAGAAACCTGTGATGTGGGGACTGTTCGAGTAAAACACACATAGACCAATTGGTTCATTGTGATACCCTGTGGGAAAGTTGTTCAATCCTGATTTAGCCTATTTAAACCATTTTGTGCTTTAGATGAGCGTAAGTAATATGGCTCTGATATCAGAGGAAGCCAGTTCAGTGAGTCTCTGAAAGAAAGGTGCTCCAAGAGTTTTGTGTCGGTGTGCTGCTAGAGCAGAGCAATTAGAGGAATGTTCTCTTTATTGTTTTCTTCTTCTTTTAATTTCTGCAGCTTCTGAAGAAGTCATTATAGAGATAGCCCAGCCTCTGAGCATAGTTGCCAAGGAAATATTTCCCAGTGAGAATGGCATTTATCCTACTAATGTGGATCTGATCCAGGTTTATTTTATACATTCAACACACCGGGTGTACCCATATGAATGCAGAGCATTGTGTTGAATGGAAGGAAAATTGAAAGGTGGGAGGAAGAAATAGAGAGAATGAGAGAGGGAATGCAATCACACAGGACACCGATAAAGAGACAGACAGCCATTGTGGCAAGTGTTATGCCTTTACCACAATGAACTTCAGTTTATCAATGTCGCCTATCACCGCATGTAGCGCCAATGGCGGAGCTTGTCGCATACACTCATGTTGTGCGTGTTATATTTGTACATGAATGGAGGGGACCTACAGTTTTATGCCGAATCCGAACGGCGAAGTGAAAAGCTTTTCATAGGCAATTTTTACTCTTGTAGGTTTGTCATTGCCTGCCAAGAGGTGGTGCCGTGTAGAAAAATGGTTTTGTTTTATTTGTATTTTACCTGTGCCGCGATTCGTAACCCGGACACATTGAATAACAGTCCAACGCACTACCACTTCGCTACAGCGACCACAATGTGTGCTTTAGGGCGTTTTTTTTTACTCATAGACCATATTAGTCTAGCATTATTACAAGTTGGTTTCATTTTCTGCAATACAAGTTAAGAGTTTACACGTTTTCACAATGCCAGTAATGAGTGAATGACTGAGAGTCGTTCCAGGCCTAGAGCATTCATCAGCTTTCAGTTTTCCTCAATGTCACTATGCCCAGGGTTTTGTTTAGGCAGCACAAATTTTTTCAGCGAGATTATAAAGAATGGTTTCTTCATGTAAATTTTACCATATTTCGCTTCAAAATACCTTTTTTAGGTTTTCCAACAAAAAAGTGAAAAATTTTCCTTTTATTTTTGTAAATTTACCCTAATCTTGCAACAGTGCTACTGAGAGCAATTCTATTTATTTTACCTGCACTTTCTTTCTAAGCCTGCTCCGTCTCATTATCACAAGCTAAAAGTCAATCGATAAGTACACATATACTTTTATAAAGACAGAAATAATTTTTTGTCTGAAATATCTTTTTACTCTCAAATATCTTTGTTGTACCATATTTATAAAGGGTGTTTATTCAAGAAGTGTAGTTTTCAATCTGGAAATACTTTTTTCAGAGTTGGTCTTTTTGATAGCTGTCACTTGATTTATGCTCACTTTGGTTTGCCATTTCATAATAGACTTACTCCTGAACAACGTTTGCAAATCGAGGAAATTTATTACGAAAAAAATGGTTCAGTTCGCGCGACGCCTTTTGTTCAGCGATGAAGCTCACTTTTGGTTGAATGGGTACATTAATGAGAGAAATTGTCGCATTTATAGTGATCATAATCCACAAGCCATTGTTGAGACGCCGTAACATCCTCAAAAAGTCACTGTTTGGTGTGCTCTATGGGCAGAGGGAGTCATTGGTCCATATTTCTTCAAAGATTAAGCCGGTCATAATGTTACAGTCATGTTACAGGGGAACGCTATAGAGCCATGATTAATGAATGACTTTTTCGTGCCTGAATTGTGAATTGAACGATATTGATGTGGACGACCTTCGGCTCCAACAAGACGGCGCTGCGCTACATGCCATACAGCCAACGAAACAATCACAATCAATTTATTGAAGGAAACTTTTGGAGAGCGCATTATCTCGCGTCGTGGGCCTGTGGCGTGGCCTCCAAGCGGCGGCCACTTGCTCGAAATCGTTTTTAAAACAAAATGGCAAATCCTTATTTTTATAATAAAGCTAAATTCATGGCCATAACATTAAATTATATACGTTTAATTTCTTCTTGAAGACAACACTTCTAAAAAAGACACCCTGTACTTTAAAATAATAAAAAAAAAATATGTCATCATTTTGTCCATCAATATTTCAGTTTTGTCAGGCAATCTCCTCTACTAGCTCTATTTAAATTAGAGGGAGAGAGACGAGGCTATAGTGCTTGCTCCCTCCACATCATATTAGGATTAGCTAGCACTAAATATTTCAATATCACATAAAATCAATTTTGTCTAATAAAAATTAAAATACGCGTTCAGTTTTCATGCTTCACACATCGCGAACGTAAAATTTTCAGAAACTCTAAAATATTAATGAGTTTTTCCTTCATCATTTCAACTACTCGTTTCTTCCAACTTCTTCAGTGCTCATATTTAAAGTCGATGGACAGAAAACTAATTTGTGAATATGACATTAGCACGTAATAAAGCAACAAAAAACACATTAAAATTATCAACAACAAGCATAAAAATTGCCATTAAAATTGACAATAAAATTGTTAAAAAAATATTCGAAAAAAACGAAATAATTTGTTACCAATTTGTGTTTGGAATAAGTAAAAAAAACCATAAGTAAAATAAAAGAAGTGAAAAAGAAAAAAAGCATATGTGGGAGATAAAAACTTATTCAGAATTGTATGTACTCGTATAAGGAAAAGAATCGGAATTGTGTTGTGTTCTTTTTTTTAGAAGAGCAAAAAAGCAGATGTTGAAATGCTAGAAAACACTTGACACTTGAGAAAGATACTTGAGATTTTTTTACGGCTCCACTAGTTACTTTACTGCTTCTATGTAAGAATATAAATGCTTAGATTTTTTATGTGGAAGTCATAAATTTTTGAATAATTACAAAAGCATTAACTGTTTAAAAATTTAAACATTCTATTTTTTAAGTGCAAATGAAAATTATCTTTTTTTTTTTTTGTTTTGTTGGAGAGATTACATATATTCTCTGAAGCGTTTTATCAGCTTTAAAGAAAATAAGCTTTACATGACGAAAAACCTAAATGTTTCTTAGAAATATTTGACTTCCCCCTACACAAGCACTTAATATTTAGAGTGTGTGCGTGTCTGTTTGCTTGTAGTCTAATTATGTTTATTGTTGCGTTTTATTTGATTTTGATTTGAAATTATTATAATTCTTCATATTTTCCACATGTCACTCCTCCATAAAGTCTGTGTTTCATATTTCTCCCCTTTCCTTGCAGCCTACATACTTATGCTTAAAGTCAATCCAAGTGACACCATAACTCTTTAGTTTTTCCACAAAAATGTTCTTCGCTCTCGCTCTACGCTTTTGAGATTTATGAATTTTATTATAATCAATGAAATGCCGCACACTTCCATTGCCATTTCACCATACCAACAACAACTACGAACGCATGAGCGCAAGTATACCATACTTATCTTGGCGCTGCCATAACCCAGTGAACCCCACCGCAGTGAGTGTCTGTATAATATCATCGACCTTACCAGCACAGCATCCGAACGTATCATTCAGCATCTGCAACATGATAATGATGACGATGATCATCAGCATCCCCAGCGTCGTTATCATTATTATTATAGAAATTTTTCCTCAACTGCATTCGTCCGTGTCGCATTGGTTCTGGTGTGGTTCATTCTCTCGTGCTCCACTGGCATTTGTCTTGAAAGTTTTATTGCTTTTGAATTTATGAGTTTAAATTTTCTTGTTTTCATGTGCTGCCGCGCTGCTGTTCATCTCGATTCTTGGGCTGTTGTTGTTGCTGTTGTTGTTTATGTTGTTGTTGTTTATCTTGTTTATTATATTGCTACATACTATATATCTTTGTACATACATATGTATGTATGGTATGTATATATGAAGGTATACGAGTATTTTTATCTCATGGTATTTTTTCCCTTTGCTTCAGCTTGTATCTGCAACATACCACAAAAAATATTTCACAAAGTGTTCACACCTTTTGGTGTTCTGTTGTGTTCTTCTTCTTGTTGTCATTATTTTATATTTTCTTTTTAATTTAATTTTTAGTTTTATGCTTTGTTTTTTTCGGTTGAAAGTGTTAAAAAAACTTTTATTTTACTCATTTAATTTTTTGCCGCAACTTTTTCTCTTGCGTGCTGGATATATTTTTTGTTTTCCAATTTTCTGCGGTCTTTATCGTAGCTGCTGCGCCACTGATCATAAAAATTAAAAACAACCATCAAAGTATCTTCCAATTAGGAAACGCTTTTCGGAAATGTTATTTCATTCACCCTCATCTCAACTTTATCTCTTCACCATGTTCAAAGCCATTTTCAGCCATGCGCCGCAAATGTTCCTGACTAAATTTGAACACTTTCTTTTAGCGTTTGAAATCTTTTTGGTAGATACGAACATTTAATGTGAATTGTTTTCGAATTCAATCAAAATAAACGTCAGTGAATGTATTTTTTCATATTTTATTGCTCATAATTTGTAATAATGCATTTAAAAATAAATATTTTCATTTATGTATCTTAAATTAATTTATATTTGTGCATATTTCAATAATTTTGGAGAACTTCGGTTTAAGTGAATCTTTCTATGTTTTCTCAGTATTAGGGTGTTATAGACAGTTTACTATTTCCAGAAAATTCAACATTCAAACATTCAAACATTTTCAAATGTTTTTATAATTAACATATTTACTACTTGTATATAAATAGTTTATGTGTCCCCTATCCAGAGAGAGACAGAGCTAGTTTTTAATGTAATTGCTCCCCCGTAAGCTCTCTTTGGGTGGTAAGGGCTTCTACAAGGTATTCTGTGTTTAGTATTAGTTTCACTAATATTTTGTTTCCTTTACCATCTGAGCAGGTGCCAAAAATGTTCCACAGTTGTCATTTATTTCAAAGTAGCCCAAAGTCAACGTTTCACCACATGCACAACCGGCTTCTGTCTAGGTTAACATTTGGATGGGTTCCCAGTGATTAAACCGGTTCATTTTAGTTTTTGAAAAATTAGGGGTGAGCCAAAAATGGAATTTACGAATAATTTTAAGAACACTTGTCGGAGAGACAATATGTCAAAAATGGATTTAAAGGCTCCGGTTTTTTCAAAATAGTAAGTATTTTTGCGGTTTAACATGCTATATTATGCTATAAAACTGTTAAAAGTTAAGCGCTTAATTTACTTAGTTTGCTACAAAATTCTGTTTCATCACAAACCTGAGCGATTATAAGCTATAATATTCAGTTCTTTAAGAGAAGTCATATGTATTTGGTACATTTTTGATAACACTGTTCGAATAACAATCAATTTATTAAAAGTTAAAAAGGTTCAGAAAGTAGATTCTGTAGAAAGTAGATTTAAAAATTTTAGTTTGTTTTATGCGTGCCTAAAGTTTGCCCATTTTTAACTTATTAATTTTGCATCTGTGATTATTCAGCAATTTAGAGTAGATTTTCCGAATGTATTAACCGATTAGCTGCCTTATTGCTTTATTTGCCCTTTTCTGAACAAGCCCCTTTTTTGACCCAATACGAAGGTTGATAGACGAGAGTTAATAATTGTGGAAATATTTCCTCATAACATTTTGTTTTAAGTCGAAAATCTCTAAACTTGGTTTTAGTAAAAATAGGCACAAAATACATTAAGTGGTCGCTGTGGTTTGGAGGTAGTGAGTTGGACTGCTACATAGAGTGTCCGGGGTTCGAATCTCGGCACAGGCAAAATCAAAGAATAGAAAAAATAATTTTTCTACACGGCACCACCTCTTGGCAGGCAGGCAATGGCAAACCTACAAGAGTAAAAATTGCCTATGAAAAGCTTTTCACTTCGCCGTACGGATTCGGTCCCTTCCATTCATGTACAAATACAACACGCACAACATGAGTGTATGCGAAAAGCTCGGCCTAGGCCCTCCATGGGTACTTGTGCCATTAAAAGTAAAAGTAAGACATAAAATACAAAAATCTTTCAAAAAGAAAGATACCTTACAATTCGAACCTTAATTTATTGGCACTTAGTGTGAGGAAATTACCATAACGATTTCTATGACTGGTATAAAATCTTGATCAAATCCTTAGCAATATTTGACTCAAGTGAAATATTGAAGAACAAATTTAAATTTGCAGTTCTTCTATTGCAATGATATGTTAGCTGTAAGATATTTTATCATTTTGTACTACACTAAAAGAAATCTAAAATGAAAAAGGAATATTCTGGAAAAACGGAAAAAGTCTGACATATGCCCTTGTAGGGTACAATACTTACTAGCAGTTTGTTCGTTGTAGGGATGTGAAATTTTAGCATTTCTGCTACTCATGCATCGTGCAAGGACATATGCTAGACTTCGAGTATCCCCCTAATATTTTTCTCTACTCTTCAAGTTGTTGAAGTCGTTGTTATATTTCCCTAGTCATTTTGTTGCAATGATTAGAAATACCCAAAATACTTAGATAGAGATTTATATGGAACCGCATTTAAATATAATCTCATAATTTTACAAAACTTATCCAAATAATTTTTCATGCATTTACTGTTGATGATGCCTGATTATTAAGTATTAAGTATTGTCATCATCAACAGGGAGCAGCGAGGGGCATGCGCTCGCTTCAATAGCATCACCGCACAGTACGAAATGGTGAAATCCTGCGTAATGCCAAAGAATAATATGCTCGTATCTTTTAAATAAAGTAAAGTATTAAATAAATAAATACCATACACAATTTATATTGTACAACAACAGAGCAGAGCAGAACAGAAAAGAAGAGAAGAGAAAAACCTATGGAAAAACAGAACGAATGAAAAAATTATTTAAATTCCATAACAAAAGTCAAATTAAGCGGGCAAATACCAAGCGCAGACGAAAAACCCATATGCAAACAGAAGAAGGGAGGCAGGCAGGCAGGCAGGAAAACAGACAGGCGGACAGACATACAGATATGCAGATAGATAGATAGACGCTGTGGAGACGACGACAACCACTGCAACGACGATGACGACAGATGAAACTGCAGAGGCAGCGACGGTGTCGGCAGTAGTGTTGCAATGTCAAGCGACAGAGATCGTAGTACGACAAGGGGAGCTTGGGGACTGAGAACTAATGCGACCGACCCTATCCGCTGCACAGAGGGATTAAATTTGTGAAATGTGCAAAGAATATGCCAAATGCAATGCTAACAGTGAGAACATAAATGAGACGCAACCAACAAAAATATCACACAATGCGAGTACTTAGGTATGAATAGCTTGGGTGCCAAGTGTATCTGCATAGTGTAGAATGAATGTAATGGTGAATCTAAAAGATACTAAAAAAAAGTGCAGTTATTATTGAACTTTTCCTATAAAAATAAAAAAATAAACATTTAAAAAAAAAAAAAAAAAAACAAAAAAGTTTATTCAAATAGTTAATACAAAGAAATGAGCAAATCAAACGAAACTCTAGTGATGATATTTACTGTGATGTTGATGATGATAGGTGATATTACTAACTGGAACAATAAAAACTGCGGCCGCTTAAAAGCACACAACGCTCGTTCGCACTCACGCCTATGTAAGACTAACAAGCTACAAAATGTATCTAAAAGATAGCTACAAATTGATTTGAATTTGTAATTTTATTATCTGTAAATGCATTGGAGTTTTTAAGAAAGTATCTGTTTGTTTTCGTTAATAAAATGCAGCTTAGTTTTTTTCTCGCATCGCACTTAATTTTCAGCCCAAAAAAGATAAAATTCAATAGGTAACCAAAAAAAATAAATAAATAAAAAGCTAACAAATAAAAAAAAAGAAGTTAAAAAAGCAGCTATCAGAAATGAAAAAAACGTTATCAACTCAAATAAAAACAAATTAACAAATGGAAAATGATTTCTTTGAAGAATAATTTAAGCTTACGCCTTTCCAATTTGATTAGGCCTCGGTAAAAGATAGTGAAAACTCAAGTAGTTGTTATTGTTGTTGTATTTAACACCAACCACCACACCCTTTTCGCTTTGATTTTATTAATTGAACTATTGTGTAATGTCATGCTTTAGATTATTTCAATATACAATTTACTATTTTCCTTTTGTATTCAAATTTTTTTCCATGCGCTAGTGTTTGAATACTTCGAAGATGCAAATCAACACTTTTGAAATGAATTCAAGAAACGAAAAATATCTACATACTCTACAACAAATTTCTAACATACAAATTTATGCATGTATCTACATATGTAGTTAGATGCTTTAACTCAAATGTGTGAGGATGTGTAGCTAGCTTTATGTGTAGATAGAAAGCGCAGGCTGAACATTTGCATGTTTGATGGAATGGATATAAAAAATTTGATTCACTTTGGGTGGCAGGCGCGCATCAAAAAATTTCCTTTTTTCCCTTTTTGTTGGTGGACGGGGGTATCTAAAGTTTTTATGTAAATAGCAAATTGGTGCTTTTTTGTACTTTGCATTTCTTTTCCTACACACACGCATTTTTTAATGTAATGCAATGAAAGTCAAAGAAAAGTCTTGGCAAAGAAAACCGAGAGTCTCTCCTGAAAAACGAAATGCAGCGCCCACACAATATGAAAAATAACGCATGTATCTTTTTTTAATACTCCTATAAAGGGAAATACTCCCATGGGGGAAATACAGTAGAGTACTGAGAAATATCATACATAGTTAAAAGTTTAACAAGTTTGAAAAAATTATATAAGTATTTATTGATTTACATAAGGCTACAAAAACAATAATTCTATACCAATCGATTTTGTTAGGGCATTGCACAGCGAAACCTTAATAAGTTCTGGAAATGTTCGTGTTAAACAACTCTGGAACACTACTGCAGGGTATTTCAATGAAATCACGCGTCTGTTTTTAAGTTTTGAATTTCAGTACAAAGTTCTTTTTTATTAAGTCAAATGTCGATGTATAATTTGAAAATGATTTTAAAATATTTATGCTTAATACTAATTTTGTTTTTAAAAAACTGTGGACTGCTTCGGTAGCACATTTTTATAAAGAATACGAGGTTGTTCTTAAATCTTTATAGCTCAGTTCAAACTTCTGAGATATTCTAGGAAATAGCGATGTACAATTTTCATGGCAAGTAGGCAAACTATTCATATATGCAATACATAGGAGGCGTGGCAGAAAAAAGCTTATTTCTCTGGATTTTTGTAGCACAATATATTTTATTTATCGTACGATATGTCAGATATGAATGAAACTCAATAAAGGTTTCAGCATATTTCTGATGTTTTTTTCCAATTTTTTTTTCTAAAAATACTCTTTTTGATACGGTACTAAATCTTGGCTGGCAATGAGAAATCCCCAAAAGAAGAAATTGCCTAAGAAATTTTCCTCAATTATCCTGTAACTCTTTATAATTCCCTCCAATATTTTCAAAGTTTGGCTTGTAGTTTCCATAATATTCACTTTGAAAATGGTCCAATTTTTTGCCCCTTCAACTGCTCTCTAGAGACCTTAGGGCTTTCACAATGCTATGTCTAGTATTGGGTTCTTCTTACTTTACTTTTAATGACACAACAGCCCATGGAGGGCCTAGGCCGAGCTTTTCGCAATCACTCATGTTGTGCGTGTTATATTTTTACATGAATGAAAGGGACCTACAGTTTAATGCCGAATCCGGACGGCGAAGTGAAAAGCTTTTCATAAGCAATTTTTAATCTTGTAGGTTTGCCATTGCCTGTCAAGAGGTGGTGCCGTGTAGAAAAATTATATTTTCTACTTTTTAATTTTGCCTGTGCTGAGATTCGAACCCCGGACACTGTGCGTAGCAGTCCAACGCACTACCACTACGCCACAGCTATTGGGTTCTTCATTCTATTGTTTTTTCTATTTGAGTTAATAGAACACCAATTTTCATTGACGTTGCCAAGGATCAACGCTTAATAACTGTTTTGTAAAACTGGTTTGTTTGTTTCACGGCATTACTCCCTTAATGTCATTGTTTCTGTGCATGTTTTCTCCATAATGGATGTTCTTAACGCTCTTGTGGTCTATGGTAAGTCGACTCGCTATATGCAGTGTACATCGTTTGAAGATTATGAAAGAGTAGATTTTGGGAAATGTTTTCACTATTTATGATAGTTGAAATATGAAAAATTAATAATTTAAAGAAAAGAACTTGACAGCAATTCTACCAGGCACCCCTAAGATAAAAATATAGCAAATAGTGATATCATGTCACCAAGGAGACTATAGGTCAATATATATACGAAACTTTTGTATAAGACTAATTTTTCAAGATATGTTTAAAGGAAAGATATTTGATATTGAGTTATTGGGGGTTGTAATGCATGACCACAACATATAAGCTTCAGCCCGGGAAGGTTGTACTTTGATCTACTAAAACCTAGAATGTAGAACTGATATGTTTTAAGGAAAATGTTTCATTACAATTCTTTGTGTAGGGTGTCAGTGTATATAAACTATGTAGACGGAGGCTCTAATATGGAATCTAATAGGCATACAGCAAATATAATATAAAATAAATTATTTTAAAATCGGGAGCACTGATTTTCATGCAGTAACTAGAAGTACCGATCTATTTTGGTCATGTCTTGAATGAAATATTTCGTTCTTTGAACTTTCGAAAACCCGGAATTTGAATTTACATTCCGTGGCATTTCAGATTCAGTCAATAGTAAGAAGCATAGGAAGAAGTAAGTAGTATGAAGGTTGCCCCATTTGCAGAAGTGCCATAGACAAATTTTCAGGATCGATTTTGAAGCAAGAATGGAGCAAGTTTTAGTCTAAATATATTTCTGAATCTGAAATGAAGACTGCAGGTTCAGCTTGAGGCTCAAGCTCAATGTCTTCCATTCTCAACTTAACTCAAAGCATAATCTTTGTAAATAATGCATTAGCATTTGTCGCTGTCAAAAAATAAAATTACATAAATTTAACTTTCCGAAAATAATAAGTTAAGTTCTACATCAGTTATGCCAACTGCCTACATTTAACATGCACATGTACACCACTGTACCCTAACCCGGTTACAATATACTGCTACATATGGTATATACTATAAATATATATAAGAAGATATTTTAATATGCTTCATCTTTATGTCGTCGGCTCTTGAAGTTCACTCACTCCACGCTCGCTTTTTTATGCTTTCAATAAATATTAACATTTCATCGTCATGTTTGTTTTGTTTTGCTGTTATCCTACTCCTGCTGCTGCTTGCTTTTTCATTCCTTCTTTTGTTCCTGTTAGTCTACTGCCATTTGCCTTCATTTAATATTCTTTCCTCTATCCTCAAATTTTTGTAACATGTATTTTCCCCTTCAGCACCTTGTCTTTCTTCCACTCGCACTTCCAGCTACTTCCTCTACCTTCCATCTTACTGTGTTTCTATTTTTTTTTTATTTTTTATTTTTTTTGACTTTATCCTTTTTAATATTTTTTTTTCTTTTTCGTTGTCTCCTTCTTACATTTTACGCGCAGGATGCTAGGATCTTTGTTTTTTTATTTTATTTTTTACTTTTTGCATGTTTATAAAATGTCTTAAAAGATTTTAATCTTCTTCAAGTGTGGCTGAATTGATGGTAAAGCTACTTGCAAAGCTATCCCTGTAGGGTCAAAACAATATCGTTCATTAAATCTACTAGTTTTTCATATAGTTTAAGCAACATGTAGTTTTTTAAGTGGTTGAATATAAATCAATTAAAGTAATAAAATTTTTAATCTTCCCTTTCCTTTCAAATTAAACATATTTTTTTTTTAGTTCTACATTTTGTTTATAATTCAATTTATTTATCTATTATTTATTTGATATAACGTAGTACAACAGCAAACATTTTTAAGTACTACTTAGTAGCACTAGACACGAACGGAAAAATGCCTTTAATTTTTTCACAGGCAACTGGTTGAAAAACTGAAACAATTCGATTGGTCTACAAGCCATTCCAAAAACTAGTTGAAATTTGATTGGTTAACACACTATTCCAGAAACACATTTCTGTCAAGCCTGGATAATTGACTTGCACCTAAGAGAACGCAATGTCAATGGAATCAGTTCGCGATGAGAAAAACCACCATATGTAGGACCAGTTTTGGTGTTCACTAAACCAGTTTACCAACAAACTGTAAACCAATGGGTTACCCTACAGGGTACACATTCACACACACACATACATGAAAAAATATTGTTCATGTTCATATGTGTGCGTGTTTGGTATTTGCGTTTTCAAAGCTCATGTTTTAGTTACACACAAGCGCACAATTTTTCTTTGTTTTTTTTTTATAATTTCTTTTTTTTTGTTTAAAGCTTATAATATGATTTATTTTCTTCAGCAGACTTATTTGAAATCTTTGTTTTTTCTACTGTTTTTTTGCTTACATTCATATTGGGAAACAGGCAAGTAGATACCAAGAAAAAGCAATGAATAAGTCTCTAAAAGAAAGTAAGAGTCGTATATAAATTTGTATGTGAGCAATGTTCTCAGTATGTTTTTATGTTTTCAAAAATGATATGACCTCTTCAAAAAATACAAATAGATACCCAATAAATGCGTAAAACTCCTTGCAAAGATAATGAAAAAAATTTCATACTGGAATATTCTCGCATTCGAAAAGCAAATAAAAACTAAAACAATAAATATTTAATTATAAATAAAAGGAAATGTGAAAAATGTATTTTAAATACTGGTAATTTCAAAAATTAAATCTCTATATTGAGAAGCTTTAAGAATAATTTTGTAAAATACATTACAAAATATTTCTACATATAGTACTTAGTATATTTTCCAATTTTTTTTAATTCTATTATATATTATTATATTTATATTTTAATATAATTTTATTATTAATTGGAATTGACTTGAAGCAAAGTAAACGAGAAAAGTGATCTTAATAGAAATACTCTTAAGTTAATGTTTTATTCTCATTAAAAGATGAAATAGAAAAGAGGGCGTGGCAGGGCAAAATTTGCTTCACTGAATACTTAGGTATATAATTTGTTCGTTTTGAATACGGCAAACTTTAAGGAAACTCATTGGAGAAGAGAAGTCAGATTTGCAATATTTTTATATGTAGTTTCCTACTTTTCTATAACTCTCCACCATTTTCGTCAATATTTCTTAAGTCTAACCTGTCTCCTGACATTTTCATAAAATAGCGAAACAGATATATTCATCAAAAAAAAAAAAAAAAAAAAAAATAGAGATTTGTTGTACTGTGTATTAGTTTATTATTATGGAATAGTCTGTCTCGTATGCAGATTCTTAGAACTAGGATTTGGATTGCAGATCCTTAATTTTATGAGGTTCGATGAAAAAATGCAGGCATCGCAGCAAGGCAAAGGATCAATAAAAGCGAATCGACAAATTGCCCCACAACTGATCAGATGTCGCTCCCTACTAACTTACTCACTACCATAATTTCCCTCCACTTTTGCCCGATGGGGCAAACATACAAAAATAAAGTAAAAACTAAATTAATTGTGTGTGGCAGCCCTTGAAAGGGTTAGAGACCCCCATCTCAAGATACGATCGGGGAAAATGTTGAAAAAGAGAAATTATTTCCACCCAGGCTTTTAGTATTTTACCCCCCTAAGATAATTTTTGAGGCGGAGAGAAAATATTTCATCAATAAAGGTTATTGTGTGAAGTCCCTTTAGGGGAAGCCTTATATTCAAGGAAAATGTTGGAGAGTGAAAGATAATTGAGATCAGACTTACATTTTAACAGCGACTCTTCACCCGACAGCTGGTGACTGATCGCTTTTCATATAAATGGCAACTTTGTTTGAGAGCCCCCTTAAGGGTTGGAAATGTGGGTCGCTGTAGCGTAGTGGTAGTGCGTGGGACTGTTACGCAATGTGTCCGGGGAACGAATCTCGGCACAGGCAACATAAAAAAAAAACAGAACAATTTTCTTTATACGGAACCACTTCTTGGCAGGCAATGACAAACCTACAACAGTAAAAATTGCCTATGAAAAGCTTTTCACTTCGCCGTTCGGATTCGGCATAAAACTGTAGGTCTCTTCCATTCGTGTACAAATATAACACGCACAACATGAGTGGATGCGAAAAGCTTGGCTTTTCACGCAACATGCCGACACTGATAAACTGAAGTTCATTGTGGTAAAGGCATAACACTTGCCACAATGGGTGCCCATCTCTTTCGGTGTCCTGTGTGATTGCATTCCCTCTCTCATTCTCCCTTCTTCTTCCTCTCACCTATCAATCTTCCTTCCATTCAACACAATGCTCTGCATTCAATAGGGATTCTGTTACATCTAACAAAAAAATTATTTGAGGAAAAATTTTGGAAAATATAAATTAATGGAGTTTGGTATTACATTTGAGACAGGAAGTCTATTTCATATAAAAATTTGATTTTGTATTAGGGAGCCCTAAGGATTGTAAATGGAAGGTAAGTAAGTGAAAACTAATGGGGTTCGGTCTTTTATTTTTACCCTCTAGAAATTACTCCTGATTAGGTTTGGGGTGATTTTTCAATTGCCCTCATATTTTTTCGACTTTAACTGCGACACTATTTACTCTCACTTCCCCTCTCCAATTTTTTTGCCGCACATTTTTTTATCAAACCTTACAAAAATAATGTTTCCAGCATAACCAAATCGAAAAATTGAGCACTATTCCATAGCTACTGAGTATTTGGTTATCGGGAAAAGACCACAAGATATAGGTTTTAATAGGTAGCAAAAGCTAAAGCTACTATCTCCTTAACTGAAGATGTTGTCCAAAATTCCAAATTATATCAAACTATTCTACAAAAAGAGGGAAATCGGTCATCAAAGGTTGCTAAATATTTTTAAATTAAGTAAGAAGTTGGTTGATATTCTCTTAAGGATTTGGGTCCACTAATTCGGCGTCTGCCATATAAATACAACAAAACAGATTCTATAAGGAATATTTATGAAAAATGTAAGTGGAACCAAATTTTAACTTTAGGGTTTTTAGTAATTCTCAATGCTAATTTGATTTCGTTATATTTGATTTTTTAGTAATATGTAGTAGAAAATAATAACAATTATAACTCACCTCGTGGATGAAGTATGTCTATGTCTGAGAAGAAAGGATCTTTCCACATCATTAGTAGAAAGTAGTAGTATCATTAGTATGAATATAGTAGGAATAAGAAGGCAATAACAATAAAATATGGAGAGGAGGCAGTTCAGAAGAAAAATTCGGAACAATTTACTGTAATGGATGGAATATTAATCGGGAAGAAGTGTTTATACTAATCCTTGGATTTGGTACTGAATGATTATTTCTCTTGTATTAAAAAAGTTAAGACAATCGAAGAAAAGAAAGAGAAATCCATATTATTTGTCATCTCTCCTCAAATCTACAACTTCTGCGGCAATGTTAGTGAGGAGGAAATCTATTTGAATTGTATAATATTCAAGACAATCCCCTAGATTTCGCTCTTGCATTTGGTTATAGAATAAACTTGAATAAATTTAGTACTTTTTTCTAATTTCCTTCAGTGGAAGTAAGTGTTCCTTTCACTCAGTTTGAACTATCAGCTTACATATCTTATAAGTAAATTGCGGAGCTATTTGGTTTTGTGAAATTCACCTATGGAAGTATAGAATTTATAAATAATGATTATTATATGATGATAATGAATGATGAAATCTAGAATATATATAAGCTTAGTGATCCAAACAATGACTAACAGTGTTTAATAAGGCTATTGCAAATCCAACTCAACTCAAATTAACTCAAAATACCTCTAATTATACTGAGATATCTTTCTACATCTCCGTTAACTCGTGCTTTGTCGTACTATGTAAATTCCTTCCCAGCCCGACGAAATATTATTGAACACATTCGATTCCATACTTAAACGATCGCATATTTGTCTCTTTATTACTGTTTGACCCTTCGTAAATCTTCAGCTGCAACTACATTTTATTACAAAACGAAAAAACACAAAAACACTAATTCAAACTATGTCTGTGCTACACACAGAACAGACAACAGAAGCACCCTTTTGCTTAATTTATTATAAACACCTCATTGACCTATACTAAACTCAGATATGCGTGCAGCATATATACGATTCACTTGTAAGTGGTTGGCACTTAAGCTAAACAAAGTAAACAAAAACTTTTCCTATAACAAATAAAACTTTTTCATACTCAATAAATCCGCATAAATGAATGAAGGAAGGAAAGAATGAATGAATGAGAATTCAAATTCCAATCACAAGTATGCGAGTATGTATGGTACATAGCGACTAGATATAGATACACTATATATGTATAGTATTTCACTAGACTAGTACCAGCAGGCAGGCAGGCAGGCAAGCAGGCAGGCAGGCAGGCAGGCGGGCAGGCGGGCGGGCAGGCGGGCAAGCAGCAATCAGCAACAAACAACAATGGAAACGAAAAGAACTAACAACAACACAAAAGTATCAATTTAGGAATTAAACTCCTCTCAATTGAAGCCAATTTAGCTAATCATTTGCTATTATGACGAAAGCTTAAACTTAAAATCAACCTCAAAAGTAGGTATAAAAAAAAGAGCTATGCTGGAAAAAAAAACCAGAACATAAACTGAAACTGAAAAGTTCTTATGCAAAAAACACAAACATCTCGCTATTTCGAGCTAAAGAGCAGCAGCAGCAGCAGCAGCAGCAGCAGCAGCAGCAGCCACAGCAACAGCATCCGAGGAGCACTAAGTTTAAGTATCTGTGAGATACATACACACACCTACAAGCATAAGTAGAGTGCGTGCATTTTTAGTGCGGTGGGCGCAATCGAAGATGATGCTCTTCTTCCCAGCTTGCGATGCGATGACGCTTTTGAAGTGTGTTCATGCTTGAAAAGCAAAGCAAAGCAAAAAATATACACGAAAATAACATAAGAAATGTTGCAAAAAAATACGAAACGAAAACGACGATGATGAAATGATGAGATGAGTTGCTAGTAAAGCTGTTGTTGCTCCTGTTGTTGTTGTTGTAATTGATGTAGCTGCGTTTAGTAGGTCGGTAAACGTATTTTAAGTCATTTTATTGCAAAAACATAGTATGCCGGAAATTGATAGCTGTAAAAGGATTACACCACGATGCTATTGAAAGATGACGTTCAGGTTTTTAAACACGGCACTTCACTGAATTCAAAATAATCTCTATTAATCTCAATTCTGTTCGAGCCGTTTCCGAGAAGCGCTCGCCTTATCCTCAGACATGCAATATCAAATGAATGTGAGGTGTACTATAAAGGGTAAGAGAGAGAGAGAGAGAGAGAGAGAGAGAGAGGGAGCACTTACTGCTGGCAGGAGAGCGCTCTAGTTTAGGTAAAGAAGAGCTTCTGGAAAGCTTTCTCTCCCGCCGTTAGCTTCTCGATCCATACATACACAGCCAGACACACATACATACACTCATAGGCCTCTTTCTCTTTCTATTAACATTTAACGTATACTATATAGGATTTTGTGACGGAATTTGCGAATCATTCTGTTCTCACTATTTATCATTTCTACCCAACCGAGAGTTAAAAAGAATGTCTACTGGCTTCATTAGTGAAGGAGGAGTATATGTAATAATAAAATCTAATCGAAATCAAATGAACGGATACTGGCATTATCCATAACCCAGCGTTTACATGTGCAAGTGCAAGTTCGAAAAACTCAAAACAATCAAACTTTTAGACTAATACACTCACTCATTTGCTACTTGCAGTTAGTTTTCAATATTTTCGTTTGAAAACCGTATTCTCAACTGGCAGCTATTTACGTGCACGTGTAAACCCGGGGTAAAATACAGAAATTTTGCCTCTCTGATTCTATCTGTTATTAAACTATGATCTAAACTACCGACTTAAATTAAAATTCTTTATTATTATTTCGATAATTAAACGGCAAAAACAAAAAAATTTGTTACAGAAAAAATTATAAAAACAAACTTGAGGTAGCTTGAAAAACGTAGGGATTAATGAGATATCCTGGAAAAGTGAGAAAAGTGAAAAGTGAGGGTTCTGGGTAGGCTGAAGCCTACAGATATATTGAAATTTTTAAATAATCAAATTATTTTAATGATTTTTGCAAAAAAATTTATGAGAAAAAGGAAGGAAAAGGGGCCATTCAGGGGGAGGTGAGGCAAATTGGGAGAGCTAATGGGGTTTTTAAATCACCATGACTAAAAATTCGCTCTTAAACTGGGTTACAACATTTTATTTAATAAGAAATTATCGAATTTGCTTCTTCTTCTTCGTCTTTGTCTTCTGCTTCTTCTTCTTCTTCTTTTTTTTGTCCTGGGACTCTTAGGTGGAGTATAGGGCCATATGCATTCGATTTAGATCAACAAAAATGGTTTCAGTTATAAGGGAATTATTTTCAATTTTACACGTTTTATGCACCTCCAATTCCGATGTGCATGCTGCCGAAGCAGATGGATTTTCCACGTTACGGTGGTGGGTACCACTTGGGGAATTAGTTACCTGAATTTGCTGCTAGATCGAATTATTTACTTCACTCTTTTTTACTCGGAATTTTTGTCTAGCAACGCTAGATTCTACCTCATCCAAGATATCGATACTTAATTAATGTTGCAATACTACTTGAAAGAGTGAAGCAGACTTTTCGATATCTCTTAAATCTCAGAGAATACAATGTATATTTAAGGGTGTACTTTGGTAATAAAAAATTAAGATTAACACTATTCAAATGCAACAGAATGTATTTTGTGTGTAAGCATAGCATATTCGGTAGTATTGAATGAGTGAGTGACTTTTAGATACATATTTACTATTGTACATATAGCTTTATGTACTATGTATATACATATATGTATTTGTATTTATATGGGTGCGTGATTTTTTGTTAAGTATTTTGTTTTCATTTTCCATATGATTGAGTGCCACTTTTGCAATTATTGCTGCTGTTTTTGTTTCCAGCAAATGTTGGCGAATGTAGCGCAGAATATTTACTTAACATTTTGCCATAAAATTTTGTTGACTTGTTTGTGTGAACATATGTGTGTGTGTATGTGTGTGTGTGTGCCGCACAAGTGTCTTTTTGTTGATTTAAATATTTCATTAAATTTTCACACAAAACGCGTGTAAACACAAACGCTTATACAGACAAACACATCATTTCTATATACATACATACATACATACGTACACAGATATATGTACATTGTACATACATATGTATATATAAGTATAAGTAAGTTGAAGTATTTTCCTCATTACAATTGTGCGTATCTGCAGTTTTGCAAGCAAATTAAAAGTTAAATGTTGCATGCATTTGCGTTTATCTCAAGTTTTCATAGAGGGAGCAACGGGCAGAAGTAGCAATAGCAACAGCAGCAGTAGCAGTAGCAGCACCTTATGTTGTGTGCAACTGCTGCCAGCTCTACACTACACTATGCTACGAGTGCTGCAGTGTCATTGATGTTGCGACAACGACGATTGTTACTGTTGCCGCTACTCCATAGGAGTTGCACGCCGCTGTTCTGCGATACTCTACTCTACATACTATTCCTATGAGTCTGTTGTGGTTGCTGCTGCTACTTATACTACTGCTTGCCTCTGCTGCTGCTGCCGCTGCCTGCTCCGTGATACTCAATTAAAAATTTTGTTGCAATTTCGAGCAGGAAGTGCTCATCTTAATTTTCGTTATTTTTGTTTTTCGGTATTGCTGTTGCTGTTGTATTTTTTTTATTATTATTTTGTTGTTGTTGTTGTTGTTGTTGTTTTTGTTTTTGTTTTTGTTTTGTTATTCTTTTCTTACATATAGCTAGCTATTCCCTTAAGTATCTTTCGGTTTTATACCGCAAACATTTTTGTGTGTGTCGTTGCAAGAGTTGAGCTGTATTTCGGTTTTGTTGCAAATTTACTTTTTACCCTTCATCAACATCATGATCATCCTCATTTTGTGTGTGAGTGTGAATGTAAGTGTGTGTTTGTGTGCGTTTGAATATTCGTTTTATCTATCTGGTGTATCATCATCTGTGCGCTCGCTTGTTCGCTTCGAGCATGATGCTAATTAAATATCTATGAATGGCGGCGGTTTTCATTTATTTGCATTTGCATCTTAGTATCTACAATATACTTATCTGCTGGATTCTATATATATTCATACATATATACCTATAATTACATATATATACATTCAAATGTATAGATAAATTTAAATGTAGGTACATTCACACATGTGTGATATGTGTATGTGTGTGTATGCATGTCGTGTACTCTTACAATGTTTGTTGTTTCCTGTAGGGAAACCAACTGATTTAATGTTAAGTAGTCGATAAACTGGTTTACTAAATACCACAACTAGTCCCACAGTTGATCTCTTTCCTCATCGTGAATCAGTTTCTTCAACATTGTGTTGTCCAAGACTCTAGGTCCATGCTTGCATATGTTTTCTAAGTACTTGTTGGTAGATAATATTTTTGGAATAGTTTATAACCCAATCAAACTTCAACTGGTTGAAAGATACATGTTTCTGGCATAGTTTCCTGACCAATTGAATTATTTCAGTTTTGCAACCAGTAGCCAATGGGAAAATTAAAGGCATTTTTCCGTTCGTGACTAGTACCTACTATAATTTAAAAACGTTATTTTGTTTGTACTATGATTAATTATTACATATATTAAATAAATGAATAAATAAATATCAAAGAATTTGCAATTCTTTTAATTTCATCAAAATTTTTTTATTTTAATTTTCATATTCATCAATAATTTTTGTAAAATTTCAAAATTCATAAGTGAAAAATAGATGAGAATTACAACAAAATATTTTCACTGAATACTTATGTCCTTACTTAGCTGGGACTACAACCGATCATCGGTATTGGCCGCCTCGTCAATGCTTCGCCAGTCGGCTCTACTATGCACTCGCTGGCGCCAGTTGATAATAGATTAGGAGGTCCTCTTCTGCTTGTTCCTTCACTGTGGCTCGAATAAAACACCCTTCTAGCCGGAGCGCTTTCTTTCATTCGCTCAACATGACCCAGCCAACGAAGCCGCTGGATTTTTATACGCTTGACTATATCAGTGTCAGCGCACAGCTCATACAGCTCCTGGTTCCATCTTTTTTGATACACGTAGTCTACGTAAAACGGAGTATCTTTCTATAGAACGCTCCTAACAGCCTCTCATCATTTGTGGTCAATTTGCACGTCTTGACGCCATATATTAGGACGGGAAGGATGAGGGACTTATAGAGCGTAATTTTCATCGGTCGAGAGAGGGCTCTGCTTTTCAATTGCCTACTGAGCCCGTTGTAACACCTGTTTTTTTTTTTTTTTTTTTTTTTTTTTTTTTTCGGCCTAGGCCGAGCTTTTCGCATCCACTCATGTTGTGCGTGTTATATTTGTACATGAATGGAAGGGACCTACAGTTTAAAGCCGAATCCGAACGGCGAAGGAAAAGCTTTTCATAGCAATTTTTACTCTTGTAGGTTTGCCATTGCCTGACAAGAGGTGGTGCCGTGTAGAAAAATTATTTTGTCTACTTTTTTTTTTTTGATTTTGCCTGTGCCGAGATTCGAACCCCGGACACTCTGCGTAGCAGTCCAACGCACTACCACTACGCCACAGCGACCACTGTGGCAAGAACCACACCTGTTGGCAAGAATTAATCTCCGCTTGATCTCAAGGCTGACATTATTGTTGGTATTAATGCTGGATCCTAGGTAAACGAAATCTTTGACGGCTTCAAAAGTATAATTGTCAACAGTAACATTTTGTCCAAGACGGTGTGGCTTTTTGTTTGTTGACACAAGGTATTTCGTTTTGTCCTCGTTCACCACTAGACCCACTCGACGAAACTCCCTTTCCGGGTTGGAGAATGCTGCACTGACTGCTCGCGCGTTGGTGCCAATGATGTTAATATCATCAGCGTATGCTAGCAGCATGACACTCTTGTAGAAGGTAGTGCCAGAGATGTCGATGTTCGCAGCTCGAATTATTTTCTCCAGCATAAGGTTAAAGAAATCGCACGATAGGGAGTCACCTTGTCTGAAACTTCTTTTCTCTTTTGGTATCAAATGAATAGTATATAAGTATAATAAAAGTGGTTGATCACTGCCTTTGTTCTCAACCACTTTTAAAGCTAGATGTTGCATAACTAATTGAAAAACTAGTAATTTTAGTGGAATAGATTGGTTTGATCCTACAGGGTTGTTTTATGCATTTACAAGTATGGCGGTGTATGTATGTGTGTGTGTGCATTTCTATGTTTATTTGTACTTGTGTATTTTAATTTAGAAATTTAAATTGGCACAGGAAATCTCTTGAATTTTCCATTGAGCGTTTTATGTTTAATGTTTTTTAAGATGAAAGTGTTTTCTGTGTGTGCGCAGGATTTTCATTAGTACATAAACTAAAGAACTCACTTAATTTGTCAATGAAAATGGAAAGTGGATATTAAAAGGTAATATATGTATTAAGAAATAAAAATTTATTAATTAGCATACAATTAAAAGAATGCATAAAGAATAAGCAAAATAGTTCAAATGTGCGAATATAAAATTATTAAAAATCAATTACTTAGTTCAATATATCATGAGATTTTGTCTGGCTAGTGGAATCTTGGGTTTCTTCAGTTTTACGAGGTTTTCCTATTTGATCAGATTAATCAAAAATACTGTTAGCCTTCTCCGATTAATAGTTACAAACAAATGTTGAATGTATCAAAGTATGAGCTTGCTTTTGAATATGATATAAGTACAAAAATGTAAATCACCCTTTTCAACTCTATCATTCTCTTACAACAAGAGAGTGCCACAGTACAAAGCGGCCAGTTTTACCAATTTTGAAATATCACAATCTATTGAATTAAAAAAAAAATTAATAAATAATAAGTAGAAAATGAAGCAAAATTTAAAAGAAATAATATATAGAAGTTACATATATAAGTACTTTCAAGCCAATAGAAATAGTACATATCGGCAAGATACCTCGCAGGAGCTTATGATAGATGGAATAGGGTACCGACTTCTAAAATAAGTATGCAGATCACAATAGATAAGTAACAGTCTAACTGATAAACAAAAACCGAAACTATTACTAATTCTAATTGTTACTGCTAATCTATAACAACAACAACAACAACAGGCCTCACTCTATATGTATGTTCGTGGTGTGATAAAAAAATAACCGTTATTTTCAAATTTCGTGAGTTCGATTTTCGCATTTTTTTTTCTGTTATGTTGGTACACATGTCTGTTATATATGTTGGCATTACCAACCATTTTGGATTGTCAGTTTGTTTTTGACAAATAAAAAGGTTAGTCGTGTTTTAGTGTGCTCTTCGATTTTTTACTATTCGAAAAAATGGATCAAAGAAACTGTATTCAGTTTTGTGTAAAAAATGAAATTAAATACGCAAGGACATTTGAAATGTTGACTGTGGCCTTTGGCGAGTCTACTATGAGCAGAACACAAGTTCAATTGTGGTATAACCGGTTTAAGGAAGGCCGAGAAGATGTCATTGACGATGCTCGTCCTGGTCGCCCGAGCACGTCAACAACCGATGAAAACATTGACGCAGTGAAGAAAATGATTTTGGATAATCGTCGAATCTCTATCATAGAGGTTGCTAATGATGTTGGCATATCGTTCGGCTCATGCCAAGCAATTTTTACGGATGTTTTATGAAGAAACGTGCGGCAGCGAAGATTGTTCCAAAATTGCTAAATTTTGAGCAAAAACAACGTCGCTTGTGCGTAATTTTTTGGCCAAAAACAAAACCGTTATCATGCCTCAACCACCGTATACACCGGACTTGGCCCCCGATGACTTTTTCCTCTTCCCAAAACTGAAGACACCGATGAAAGGAAAGCGTTTTGCTACGATTGAGGAGATAAAAGAAAAATCGAAACAGGAGCTGTTGGCGATACCAAAAAGCGCGTTTCAGAAGTGTTTCGAGGATTGGAAAAAACGCTGGCATAAGTGTATTATATCTGAGGGGGATTACTTTGAAGGGGACAAGATTTCCTACTCCTCCTACTGAAATTGGTAACACTGGCCGTATTGTACTGTGGCACTCTCTTGTTGTAAGAATTGAAATAGGGTGATTTACATTTTTGTATATCATATTCAAAAGCAAACTTGAGAGAGCGGAAATACCATAAGCTAGCAGAGGGGGTGGAAGTGAGAGGGCACACGTCTGGGTGGAGCTTTTTTCATATGAACGTTTGGCGATAAGCTTCAGAGACTGCAAGCGGAGACGTCGACATAGTCTATCTCAGAAAAACATCGAAAGTATAAAAAATAAGAAACAATAAGAAACATGAAAGTAGTACAGCATTCAATTAGTGAATTCGCCATAACAGAACAGGTTCCAAAAGAGAGTTGTCATCAGTCTAGTTCACATCGGGGGATAATGCGATTCTAGTTTACAGTTATTTGTAAGAACAATCGCTTGAATTACATACATACATATGTATGTATGTATGCCGAATTATAATATCATCCAGTGTATGTATGTATGTATGTAACTCACCAAACAAACCATGAAATTTACTCGTATATACTTGCAAAAAACAAACATTCTGAAACTTGTGCAAAACTTGTTTTGCTACCCATGGGAACCATTCGTTTCCATAAACTTTTCTACCTACTATTAATTAAGACTAAAATACCGAAGAAAAATTTTCATTGGTCAATTACAAAAACACTTAAAAACCAAACAAAAATAAACCAAAAAAAAAAAAAAAAAACAAAATTATTTTATTGTAAAACAGGTGATTTTTATTTTTCCTTGTTTTCATCCCAAAAAATGTTCCTTCATTTTAAATATTCGCGCTCGTAGTTTAAAACGAAAAAAAAAAAACACATACGATTTTGGCTATTTTTATTTAATTTTGCCATTTTCTTGGCCGTAAATTGTCCCATTGGGAATTTTCTGTCATACATCACGAGTTTTTGTTTCGAAAATAAATTGGGCTGGGCACTGAGAGAAGAAAATAGCAAAGCAGCAAACGTCAACGGAGCGCCCAAGCATGGATGAAGAACAGGGAACAGAGCGCAACGGAAAAGAGAAAAAGTGCTAGAGAGAGACGGAGAGAAGGGGAGAGAGTGTAAATGGCGACATGGGAGGGAAACGCATTAGGGCGTTTCTTACACAGAAATGTTTTAAATTTAAATTTAGTAGTTTAACATTATAATGACATTTAGTAGCGCAAAGTCGATCTTGTTTTTCAGCATTGTCGTTGTCGTTTTTTGAAATTTATTTTACAGATTGCGTTTTTTTTTTTGCTTTATTTAAATTTTGTGAATTTATTACAAATAATTTATCAATGTTGTTGCTTGCTGGCTAGCTACTTTCGCTGTTTTTTTTTTTTTTTTGTTTTATACGTTTAGTATATTTTATTTTAAAGCGATTTTCGGCATATTTGTCTGTGTGGCATTACTAATTGGTGATTATGAGCGGAAATTCCAGTAATTTTTGTTACTTGTTGTTGAGAAAAGCAGGAAGCCAACTGACAATGGCGTAAGAGAAAGACAGCGAGGGAGAAAAAGAGAGGGTGGAGATTTATGTGCTTAGCGTGGGGGCTGGTTGTTTGCTTGCTTGGTTGATTGTTGTATGGTGTAGAAATATTCATAGTCGTAAGAATTAGTGATTCTAAGAAATTCTTAAGTTGCGTAAGCGTTTTTCGGAAGATATTTTATTAATTAAGTTTGTATGTGCTCTATTTTTATTCAGTTGTAAATTTGTAATTTTATTTGTAAACATTATTGAATTAATATTTTATTTTTAGAAATAAGTACATGCAACTTGTAATATGATACAACAACATTTTCTATAATTATGAGCAAATTAATTAGTAAGAAAAATGAGAAGATACTCTTGATATTTTATTTTTATAAAATGAATTTAGAGTCAGTAGAAAATATTTGAATAAGAAACAGCACGATAATAACATAAAAAAAAAAATTTATTAGTGGAAAAATATTTCTCGCCTACACACCTACGTGTATAATTATTTTAAAATAAGTGGAAGAAAGAGAGAAAGTTTCACTCATTCTGTTTTCATTCAACCATTCAAAATCGTTGGTTTACACCAAAAGAGCGTAAATTAATATGATGAAACGAAAACGAGACAGGGGAAATTTGAAACGAAAACCAATTATGAATTGTATGAGAATCCTGTTAAGGTTTGAAAATCCATTGAAATTTCACAAAATTATTCAAAATCAGATGCTCGTCTAGCTTTAAGGCTTTGCTCGAAACTGTATTCTTTTTCATCGAAAAAAAAATGTTGGAAATAAATTATAACTCGTAGCTTTCATGACTGTGCTATCAAAAATATCGGTTAAGAAGATATACTTTGAACCAAATACGGCACTTAGACCCTTTCAAACTTTCAACCACTCAATTTGTCTTTTCTTCAGTCTCATATCCTTTTATCCTTTCTCAATGTAGCGGATCTTTCCTACAAGAGCTAACGAGTTTTCAAACGTTAACAAACGAATTCTTACCTATACATGGAAATGATTACTCTGAAAAATACTCCCTCCAGCTCACTAAATTACACTAAATTCAGTTGGAAGTGAAATTCATAAAATTTTCAATCGAATTCAATGTGCCCTTCTGGACTTAACACTTAATTTTGACACTTTAAACACATGCATGCAGAATATCCTAACGAAAAGGGTTTCCTTCCAACCAACCAACCAATTCCCAATGTCATATTATTAACTTTGCATAAAAGTTTTCCCATGAATGAGAAGAGACTTTCTCTCTCACACACTCACAGTCTTTGTTTCCTTTTTTTTTTTTTTTATTGCTTGCAAGTAAAAGTAAAAACTACTTTAACTTTCTTCTTTATTTTTATACTAAGTTTAAACTATTTAAAAACGCTTCTTGCTGCTGCCCCTGCCGCACAAAATGCTTTAGCAAAGAAGAAGAAGTGTAGACAGAAAGGGTGGATGAAAAAAAATGCAATTTCCGCACAGACGCACACATTTTCCGGCCAACCGAAAATAAAATGCAATGAATAAAAATACAAGAAAAAAAAAAAAAGGAATTTGTTGTATAACAAAAAAATAAAACGAAAATTCAATTCCCAAACTAAATTCAACAAAAATGTTTGCAAAAAAAATAGAAAAACTAGAGAAGGATCATGACGAGACGAGTGAAGAAGTGAAGAATACAAAGAGCGTTAGGAAGAAAAAATTCTGAAAATTGTATTTGGCAAACGCATTAAACTTTCATTTTTCTGTCATAGCAAGGATAACAAAACAAAACAAGATAAAAAAAAACAGAAAAGAGGACGATCTTAGAAAACACACACACACACACACACACACACACACATACATACATATACAAACAAACGCAGCCACCCATACGGACTCTAAACTTATCTGCACACATTCACACGTATGTTAGTAGTATGTGTGTGAACTTACAAAAAAAAAAAATGCATTTCGAAATCAAAGCGAAAGTTGCAAACACACAAGCACACACTCACAGAGAAAAGTTTTTATTTTGAAAACTTTTTCCATGAATTGAGAATTGAGCCAAGTGCTGAATAAAAACAAACAAAAATTCGCATAGCATCAGAGCAATCAAAAAATGACGCCGTACAATTGAAAAGTTTTCGTTTCTTATACAACACTAACAATTTTTTTTTTTTTTTTCCTACCACTAATTTTCGTTTTTTTTGTATTTAGGGGTTGAAATCATAACTTAGCATCAGCATCATCATCACCATCATCACCATCATCATGAGGAGCGAAACAAATATACGTTAATAATATATCTGCGGAAAAGATGAATTATGAAAATGTATAATAATGGAAAATGCATTTAGATAAAAGAAAAACGAAAACCGAAAAACGAAAAAAACGACGAAAACAAACAAATTTATGTAGCGTTCATCACGAATTTTATGAGCGTTATTTATAATGGACCAACGCCAACTGGGGTATGCGCTGGCAAACGCCAAAAAATATGCTGCAAATATTTTTTTGTGTTAACTGCAAATGTTTCATTTCGAATTTGGGTTACTTTACTCATTGCTATGTGTGTGTTTATATACATATATAATATTATATAAATAATAATTTTATTTAAAGAAAAAAAGAAAAAAAACGAAAATCGAAAAATAAAAGGAAATTACAAC